>VSMD01035450.1:0-34785 GCA_008750895.1 Mirza zaza
CTCCCTCTGCCCCACCTGCTTCTGCCTCCCTCCTCCTCGTTGCCTCTCACTCACTGGCTCAGGTAGATGAGGTTGACCACACTCGTGACTGGGGCCGGACAGCCACGAAGCCTCAGTGAGCAGCTCTTTCTTGGACCGCAGACTTGGGCGACACACCCCCAGACCCTGCTCTGTCCTCTCTGATGTGAGAGTGGCCACCCTAAGATGGAACCAGGCCCTCACCAGACACACACTCACTGCCCACGTAAGGCTGGCCTTGGGCCACAGGTGCCACGGAGGACAAAGGCGAGGGAGCTGTCCATTCAGCACCACAGCTGGACGGACCTCTTGCCCTTTCAGACCTGGTGCCCATGAGCCACCGTCTCAGCTGCCTACTGTGGCCCTGAGGCCTCTCAGAGGAAGGGAGAGATGTCTGCTCCCAGAATGAAAATAATACAGCTCTTCATGGTCTATTCCCTGTGAGCCATACTCCAAAGCGAGCCCAACAAAGTCACCCTGTTCAACAGGGACAGCAGTGCTGGGGTGACATGCCCAGTGTCCCTGGAAGTGCAACCCCAGGTGCTCTGTGCTGTTCCCACCACGCCAGCAGGTCCCAAGGACTAGGAGGCTCTGGGCCCCATATGCCCCTGCCCATGTCCACGGCGGGAGCAGGCAGAGGGCTCAGAGAGGGAATCTGGCATCCTTCAAGGGGACGGACAAGAACCTGGACAAGTGTCCACATGGAGAAGAAACCTTTGGATCAAGTTTCACATAAGATCATGTTTTTAAACTGAGTTGACATGAAATTGAGAAAATCATTGGTATAGAAACAGGGCACCTGCCGAAAGAGTCAAGCCTTTCATTTGAGCTGGGACTGCCTGAGACCATCAGAATGGTCCCACTTGATTTAAATTTCCTGGTGTCCCAGACTGTTCTGGAGAGAGCAGCATGGAGCCCAGCAGGCTGCCGAGGGAGCAGAGAGGAACCCTGCAGTGAGCAAGCACCAGGGAGAGCCTTGGGGGAGGACCAGCCTTAGAGGGGAAGCAGGGCAGACACACACTGTGGGCAGGGAGGATGCCTCACAGGGGACTTGGGCTGATTCGTCAGGTTTTATTATTTTTTTTTACAAGAAAAACCTATTTGTGTATTATTTGTATTATTAAGAGTTAGTTTTAAAAAGGAGGAAGAGGCCCAGCACAGTGGCTCATGCCTGTAATCCCAGTACTCTGGGAGGCTGAGGTGGGAGGACCGCTTGAAGTCAGGAGTTGGAGACCAGCCTGGGCAACACAGCAAGACCCCATCTCTACAAAAAATACAAAAATTAGCCAGGTGTGGTGGTGCACATCTATAGTCCCAGCTACTCGGGAGGCTGAGGGAGGAGGATCACTTTAGCCCAGGAGTTGGAGGCTGCCATGTGCTGTGATGACGGCCCTCTAGCCTGGGCAACAGGGGGAGACTCTGTCTCAAAAAGAAAAGAACAAAAGAAGAAGAGAGGTACCCCAGCATGTGTGGTAAGGGAGTCAGAGGGTGTGACAGCAGCTGGGCAGCAGCCGGTCAGGAGACTCGGGACATTTGGAGGAGGCAGCCCTGTGCTGGGGGTGGGGGAGGGGACAAGAGGGAGTCTGGGCTGCAGGGGAAGAGACCTGGGTCCTGAGAGAGGGCAGGACGGAGGGGACTCGGCCCCTCCAAGTCCAGCTGTGCCAGCACCCACCTCCCTGGCGACAGCCCCCAGGCCCCAATCTTGACCTTTCGGATCATCCTTCCTCATCACATGTCAACAACCCTGAGTGGGTCTACTTCACATGCCAGGACTCTGGGACCTGACAGCCGCTCAAAGCTCTCTCTGCCGTGAGCCTGAAATTTTCACCGGAAGAAGAGCTGGAAATTTGTTACAGAGGAAAAGTTTAAGGACAAACAGCAGGGAGGCTCCCTTCCAGCTAGCTGTCACTCAGCATGGGGAGGGGGGCCGGCAGCAATCTGGGGGGCAGGTGTGAGCACCTGCATCATCAGGAAAGAAGCAGGGAAGGAACTGCTGACATAGGTCAGAGCTCTCGAAGGTCATGGCTCTGACCCGGGGCCAGGTACGGTCATGGAGCTTCCATGCATCTGATGGTCATGGAGCTTCCCTGGTTTCATTTCTTCTACACTGACGGCCCACGAGGCACTTTCTTCCCGGAAGACTGACCCTCACGGAGCAGATGAGACAGGACTGCACAGGGAGGGCCTGGGAGTGAGGCCTGCCCAGTGGCCTGGCTGCAGGAAGTAGAGGAGGTGGGAGAGGCAGGCAGGGAAGGAACCTGGACACTTCAGAGAGGATGACCAGGGGGGACCCTGCCCACGGGCTGGTGGAGAGCAGGGCCAGGGCTGGCCACGGTGCAAGGTGGGAGGTCATATCTGTATTTTCAGAGCTGGAGAGGCATAAGGAGCAGGACTTCTGCTCTCATTGCAGAGGAGAAGGCTGGGGCCCAGACCCATGCAGGCCACCTCTCCACGGACACAGCAATGAGGCACCCCTCCCCCCTGGCTTCCTCCTTTCTGACCCCCCACCAGGATTCTTCCCTTCCCCTCCACTGGCTGCAGGGAATCATTTAGAAAACAATTCTCTGCCAAGAGCTGGGTTGCTTTCATCTCTCTCCTCCACTTCATATTGAACATTAAAAGTGCATATTGGCCTTTTGAATGATCAGATCCTACATATGCAGGAGCAAGAAAAAGGCACCAGGTTGGCCTGTGACAGCATGGTGACAGTAATCGCTGCTCCCAGGCATGGGAGCATCACACCCATCCTCCCAGCTGACCCACAGGTTCAGCCAGCCAAGGCGGATGCCCTTATCAGCCTTATTTCTACCGAGGAGGGAAAGAGGCTCAGAGAGGGCAAGTGGCCCACCCAGAGTCGCACAGAATGCCAAGGTAAGAGCCCAGTCATGAGCCTGGACCTTTGATTGCATGCATATTCCTGTTAGGAGCCTCGTTAGGGGGGGTCTGTCCAGAACTGGGAGGGCACGGGCAGCTGCAAATGTCCACTCACCCCTGGAAGGGCCCTGGAGGTTGCTGCAGACTGCTCCCCGACAGATGGAACTCACTGTCACCCAGGCTGCCCCTCTGTCACTGGCCGGCTGCCTCAGACAGTGTCGAGACAGCTGGTGGGAACCACCAGGAGATCTGCCTTTCTCCGAGCAGGAGACTCTGGGAAATGTGGCTACAACGGTCAGGCTGCCTGGCATGGAGCGGGCACTCACCTCTTGATAGGCAATGGGCCGAGCATCCCTCCTGAACTGTCTCATTCAACCCTCAGAACAAGCTCAGGGCGGGGGTGCCGTCACTATCCTCTCCCTCCAGATGGGGACACGGAGGCCCTGAGGGGTTAAGGCTCAAGGAGATCAGACTGAGTTGCATAAGGAGCTGAAAATGAGCCGGAGCCCACAACAGTGTGGGGGGCAGGGTGCCCGGAGGGTGCCAGGAGATGGCCAGGCCATCCAAAGTGAGCCCCACCAGCAGAGCCGGTGGGGAGGCCCAGGCCCAGGCGGCCAGCAGGACCTGCAGCCTGGTGTCAGCGTGGGTCGGGCCGCGGAAGGGACGGAGCCACCCTCAGGGGCAGGAGGAGGGCCCGATCTGCTGAGAGTCTGTCCCAATGTCTGTAGGGGTGTGTGTGACAGGGAGAGGCAGGATGAAGCCCAGATGGACAAGATCCTCTGAAAGGGTGTGGAGAGATGTCTGATACTCTGATACACGCTGTCCCCTCCTGGACAAGTACAGAGGTCACCTGGAGTCTCCGAGCACACCGGGCCTGAGGGGCGGGGCACACATGGGCAGGCAGAGTCTGGGGGAAGGGGACAGGGACCTTGGGGACAGAACCCCGTAGCTAGGGAGAGGGGACCTTGGTGACTCGTCCCCAGGGCAGAAGGAAGTGGGGGAGAGAGCCCGGTTCTTGGAGAGAGTGGGGATGGGAAGGAGATGAGGGGGGGCTTTCTGGCAGAGCAGAGCGCCGGGGTTGGGTGAACCCCTACAACTAGTATACCCCCCAGCCTGTGCCGGCGACCCGGCCAGAGCCCTCCGAGACTGAGACGCAGACCAGGAGGGCGGAGGGCGGCAGCGCTGGAGGCGGAGAGAGGAGGGAGGAGCGGACCCCCTCGAATCTTGGGTTTGGAAATGGCAGCAGCCCTTCTTCAATCCAAACCCCACGGTGCAAAGGGCGGTGGCTTTTCCTTTTTCCTGCTAGAGCAGGTGGCTCTGGCGTCGCAGAGGGTAGTCCGAGCCCGCAGCAATGCGGGGCGGGGGACGACTAGGCGAGGCACCGGCGCTCCAGCGGGCTCTGGTCTCCCTCCTCCACCCCCCGCGCTTCGCTGGCGCAGGGACCTCCCGCTTCTCCGCAGGGGCTCTTGCGGAGGGTCCCGCCCTCTCTCCTCCTCCCCACGAAGGCACAGTGGGCCCAAGGTCTAAGGTCGCCAGGCGTTTCAGGGGACACAGCCCCCGCACGCCAGCGCGCCCACCCCGGGTCACGAGCCAGCGCCTGGGCCACACTGCCGCATTCATGCCCTGCCTCGCACAGCGGCGCCCCAAGGGCCAATGTACCCCCGCGCCCGCCGCCCCCATCCCGAGCGCGGCCCTTGCCCAGTGGCCCACGCCCGCCCTGCGGTCGCCGCAGTCCCTGCCCTTGGGGCACCGGGTCGCGCAGACCCACGGCTCCTGCAGGTTCGGCCCAGCCTTGCCACGCACAAGGCCCCAGTCGGGAAAACCGAGTCTGCAACCAGCTTCTGCGTCAGCCGAAGCCAGACAATGGCCCCAGCTCAGACGGGTCGCCGCCTCAGGAAGCCCGCGGCCAGGGGCGCCTACCCGACATGGTGCTGGCCATGGTGCTGGCGGCGGCGGGCGCTGCGGAGCCGGAGAGACGCGGGCGGCGGCTGGAGCTGCAGTCGGCGGCTGCTGCAGTGCCGGGGAGGGGAGGGAGCGCGCGCGGGCGGGAGGCGGGGAGGGAAAGAGAAGGAGACAGAGAGGGAGGGGTGGACAGAGAGGGAGAGAAGGGTGGAGAGAGAGGGAGAGAGAGACAGAGAAGCGCCTCGTAGAGCTCGTCACCAGGAAAGGGCGGGGGAGGGAGGGGAGGAGGGAGGAGGGGGCGTGTGCCCCAAGATGCCCATCCTCCGACCGCTCACAGCCCTGGACCCGCTGCGCCCCCAACTCGGCTTTGTGCTCGGGGTGGGGTTGGGTGTGGAGGGGACAGTGGAGATAAGCCCCGTTCCCCAGGGTGGGCGGAGCAAGGAGGAGGGGAGGGGTCCACTACAGGGAAGGGTCGTAGAGCCCTTGCCAAGGCCTCAAAGGCTGGGACAGTGCCCATTGTGTCCAGGTGCTCTGAGAGGAGAGGATGTCAGGTAACACGGGGTGGGTGCTGGCCTGGAAGCCCTCCAAGGGGCATCTCCTCTGATCCCAGAGGCTGGACGGGCCCTGAGCAGAGACCAAGCTAAGTAGATGCGGTGAGGCTAGAACAAGGCTTTGGAAGAGATAGAGGTGGGTCTCAATCCCACTGGCTGTGTGACCCAGTCTCAGTTTCTCAGCTCTCCGGGCCTCTGTTCCGAGGGTGTAAGATGAGACAACGGTGCCAGGACCCAGTGGAGAGGTGCCGGAGCTGAGCGTGTGAACCTAGTGAGGTGGGGGGCACCTGTCCTGCCTCCTGCTCTCCTCGCATCCCCAAAGTGTGCCTGGCAGACAGATGGAGTGCCACCCCAGTCTTAGGGACGGAGCCCCTGAGGCATAGCAGAGTGCTTGCCCCACTAGCAATTGAGTTGTAGAGCTGGGATAAAACCCTGGGAAACCTCAGGAGGCTTGCAGGGAGATGAGGCCAGCTCAGAAAGGTGAAGGGCCGGGCATGGTGGCTCACACCTGTAATCCCAGCACTCTGGGAGGCCGAGGTGGGAGGATCACTCAGGTCAGGAGTTTGAAACCAGCCTGGGCAAGAGCGAGACCCCGTTTCTACTAAAAAGAGAAATAAATTGGCCAACTAAAATATATATAGAAAAAATTAGCCAGGCATGGTGGCACATGCCTGTAGTCCCAGCTACTTAGGAGGCTGAGACAGAAGGATTGCTTGAGCCCAGGAGTTTGAGGCTGCTGTGAGCTAAGCTGATGCCACAGCACTCTAGGCTGGGCAACAGAGTGAGACTCTGTCAAAAAAAAAAAAAAAAGAGAAGAAGAAAAAGAAAGAAAGAAAGAAAGAAAGAAAGAAAAAAAAAAAAGAGAGAAGAAGAAAAAGAAAGAAAGAAAGAAAGAAAGGAAGGAAGGAAAAAGGAAAGGAAAGGAAAGGAAAGAAAGAAAAAGGAAAGGAAAGGAAAGGAAAGGAAAGAAAGGCAAAAGCCAGGTACGAGCCTAAGGACCAGCAGTCAGCCTGTAGCAGACCCAGCAGCCAGGAGCACCCCACGGCCGGCCACAGCCCAAGGCAGATCCAGGGAGGAGCACTGCCCCGCTGATGTGCGAGTCTGCATCACCCCTGGGACTGTGAGTATGGTGGCTTTGATGCTTGGGGTTAAGCTGTATTGTGTGGCACAGTGGACCATTGGGTGGGCCTGACCTAATCACAGGAGCCCTTAAAAAACTGTTTTCTCTGGCGTGGAGGGACTCAAAACCAGGGAGGTTCTGTGTTGCTAAGATGAGGGGCCATGTGGCAAGGATCTGAGAGCTGCTCCCTGCTGACAGCCAGCAAGACGATGGGGGTCTCAGGCCTCCCACCACAGGAAGTGAATTCTCCCAACAACAAGAATGAGCTTGAGCCTGGGCAACACAGCAAGACCCTGTCTCTGCAAAAAGATTTTAAGAATTAGCCTGGTGTGGTGGTGCACACCAGTAGTCCCAGCTTCTCAGGAGGCTGTGGCAGGAGGATTATTTGGAGCTCAGGAAGTGAAGGCTACAATGAGCTCTGATCACACCAGTGCACTCCAGCCTGCATGACAAAGTGAGACCCTGTTTCTAGAAAGAAAGAGAGAGAGACAGAGACAGAGACAGAGAGAAAGGAAGGCAGGCAGGCTAAGGAAGGAAGGAAGGAAGTGAGTGAGTTTCAAAGGAAGTTTGCCCACATAGCTTCCAGATGAGAACTCAGCCCAGCTGAGAACTTGGGTTCAGCCTTGAGATACTAAGAACTGTGAGCTAATAAATGAGAGTTGTTTTACGCTGTTGAGTTTACGGTAACCTGTTACAAAGCCATATGAAGCTAATGCACGCACACAGAAGTGTGGGCCCTCAGGCCCATGTCTAGGAACTCAGCCCTGGGAAAGAGCAGGAAGGCAGGAGATGCACACAAAGTTGTTCCCAACAGAGCAACCATGTCCTCCGTGTTGGTCACCACAGCTGTCGATGGGATGGTCAGTGTCCCTCAGACAGACTCTGGTTTGCAGTTCCAGGTGCTGGCATCAAGAGCAGGGTCCTCCAGAGCCTTCTCACGTGGATGAGGCAGAACCTGTCCGGGCAGGCTCAGAGGACTGCCATGCCTCAGGCTCACTGTGACCTCAGGCATATCCTCTCTGAGCCCCTGTGTCCTCATCCAGACCACAGGGACCAGCTGTGTGGGAAGCCCCTGGCATGGTGCCAGGCACACAATCGGCTCGCACAGTTGGTGTGCACTAGTAGGAGCACACAGCAGGTGTACTGAATGTTTGCCCCCATATGATGCCAGGCCTCAGAGCAGATTTTGGCTTTTCACCAAGACCAACTGTAGGTTCACGAGCAGTCATCTCAAAGATGTTTTTCCTAAACTGACTTTATAGATCAGACCTCTATGCTGACCTCCAGAAACTAGCCCCAGCTCTTCCCAGGAGGGCCCCTGCAGGGCACTCAGTCATTCCACAGATGTCTGTCAAGCACCTCCTATATGCCGGGCTGGGAACACATCAGCCATAAGAGGGCAATGGTGGATGTACAGAAGTTCCCGATAGCCCTGGGCGCGGAGGAGCACTCCGGTAGCAACTGGCAATGAGCAGGCACCTGTTGCCAGACTTGGACTTCTCATCAGTCTGGGGGGCAGGCTTCTCTGGCCGCTGCTCTCAGGATATGGGGTGTGGGAGGCAAAGGGTCTTGGCCGGCTTTGGGCAAGTTACTAACAACCCTGTGCTTAGTTTCCTCGCATGCGAAGTGTAATGAAAGGACCTACCTCAGACATCGCCAGGAGGACAAATGTGTCAGCGGGTGCAGGGTGACTCTGAACCCTATGCTTGGCGGCCATTCAGCAAGTGTGTGTGCCCAGGTCTCCTTATCTTCTCCAACCCCCTGCTGAGAGTCTGAGATAGATGTAGTTCCTTCACCCGAACAGGTGTGTGGGGGTGGGTGCCAGCATGTGCCAGGGCCTTGCTTCCCCGAGCATGATCTCACATACGAGCATGGGCACACATGTGGCACACACATGTGCCATTGGTGGGAAAGCATCTGGACATTAATGTTGGCTGCTGGCCATGGGCTGTCACTGCAGCAACAACTTCCTCCTAGTGTCTTTTGGGACTGCTGAGGTCACCTGAGACATCTCTGATGGCCGGGCTGACCACACAGAGCTGTGCAGACCTCTCTGTTGGAATCCCCCATTGACTGTCAGCTAGTGCTAGGTTCTGAGGACTCAGAAGGGCCCTGACCAGTTGGGTACACTGATTGGAACAGTGGCTGGACTGAGGGGAGTGTAAGGAGAGTAGGTGGTCAGGGCTCACCCAGGAGACAGGGCCTGGGAAAGGGACAGTCATTGTTAACGAATCCACAAGGGGGTTTGCCGTTGCTCACCACACAGCAAGCCAATTACTGAGACAGCAAGGATTGTCAAGGAAGAAAGCATTTATTACAGCTGGAGCTGTCAATTGGGAGGTGGGAGGTATGGACTGTTGCAAATCTGCCTCCCCGAACACCAGGGTCAGAGGTTTTTCTGGAGGTGAAATGAATAGTGGACGAGGGGAGGGAGTATCACTACATGCAGGGCACACAAGTGCAGTGAGGAAGCATGCTAACGCATACATCCCATGATCAAAAAATGGCAGGTAAGTCCCCCACAGGGTGGGGATTTCAGTATTATAATGAGCTGGGGGTTAACACTGGTCATTCTTTCAGCCTTGTGCCCAGGCTCAGTGTGTCCTTGGGCACAATCTGTGGTGGGGCATCACTTATCTTGTCTTCTCCAGTCAAACGGGTCTTGTAAGGCTTTGTAGTTACCTCGTGACTACAGGGAGGCCCCGCCATTTCTGGGAAAGAAATCAAAAGGAAGTTACACAGTTCTGGTCAGTAAATTTTACTGGCCTGGGAGCTTGAAACATAAGAGAAGTACAACAACAACAACAAACTATAAAAAATGTTGTTTTGCTTGTGGAGTCGGTTACACCACTTGGATATTTTATTTTATTTTTTTGAGACAGAGTCTCACTCTGTTGCCCAGGCTAGAGTGCTGTGGCGTTAGCCTGGCTCACAGCAACCTCAAACTCCTGGGCTCAAGTAGTCCTTCTGCCTCAGCCTCTCGAGTAGGTGGGACTACAGGCATGTGCCACCATGCCTGGCTAATTTTTTCTATATATTTTTAGTTGGCCAATTAATTTCTTTCTAATTTTAGTAGAGATGGGGTCTCGCTCTTGCTCAGGCTGGTTTCGAACTCCTGACCCTGAGCGATCCGCCCAGCTCAGCCTCCCAGAGTGCTAGGATTACAGGTCTGAGCCACCACCCCTGGCCCACTTGCATATTTTAAGGAAAGCAGTCTGTCCAGACTCAAAAGATGCCTCTGGACTGGGCGTGGAGGCTCGCGCCTGTAATCTTAGCACTCTGGGAGGCCGAGGTGGCAGGATCCCTTGAGCTGAGGAGTTCGAGTCCCCTCAACTCACCCCTCAGTGGTGAGTTGGTCTAAGGAGGTGGTAGTGCCATGGAGACCCTGCTGCAGGATGACTTGAGGGAGAAGACGGCGGACCCCAGGTTTCTGCCTGTGGGAGACGGAAGTGGCGTTTACTGGGCTCAGGATCGAGGAAGAGGCAGGACCAAGGCGCTGCACACAGAACGCACGAGGGGCCGGAGAACCTCCGGGAGCCCGAGAGCACACCGGCCCCTCGGCTGGGGAACGGTTTCCGCCGGGAGCACCGAAGAGCGGACCGGAAGTGAGGACGGAAGTGCCTAGCGTTCGACCGCCAATGCTGAATTGGCTGCAGCTGACAACGCGGTGAGGGCGTTTTGGCCAGAGTCAGCAGAGTTCCTGAGAGTCCCGGGTTCTGGAAGGCTCCTCGCGGAGACAAGTGAACCGTGAGTCGCAGAGATCCTGTAACGGGGCCTTTACCAAGCGGCTCGCGGAGGCAGCTTGCGGCTTCTGAAACTACGGCTCCCGGCAGGCCCCGCGCCGCGGCAGTGGCTGGGCCGGTCCGGGCTGCGCCGCGCTGCCTTCTGGGGCTTGTAGTTCCCCGCGCCCCTGAGATCTGGGCGTCGTGGCGTCTGCGGAGCCAGTCCTCGGCGGTGGTTTATGGGGCCGGAGAGTAGGGCCGTCATTCAGTGATTAGGCATCTGGTCTGTAAGTCCCAGCTTCCAGGGAGACTGAGACCCAAAAAAGATGAGCGACTTGCTGAGTGCTGCATGGATCGGCACCGCAGGATACTCTGGCTACTTTGGCTACACTCGGTTGCCTACCTGGGCGGGACGGATAGGTTGAATAGTCTCCAGCGGGGGTGGGGGTGGGGGTGGGGCGGGAGTACAGGGTTGGAGACACCGGGCAGGAGGTTTAGACACTCCACTCTGCACCGTGTGCCTCCCCAGGCCGAGAGAGTGCTGCTACGTTTTTAACTTTTCATGCTCTTGTGGAAGTAACCGAATTGGTGCAGGTAGAGCTTGTAAGACCATGCCCAGCTTGGGCTCTTGTTATTTTTGTGATCCTGGTCACCTCTTCCAGAGCAGGATGGAGTTGTGTTGGGTGGAAAAACAAGGCAGGGCTCACTCATTCAGCATCTTCACCTCCGGCACCGCCCCCCTCCCCAAAGCTCCTTGTGATGGGCTGTGACAGGCTTGCCTTCTGACCTTCTTCCCGGGGGAAGTTACTGAAATGCCTGGCAAGGTATGGTGTGGCCTGGTACCCCTGGAGGGCTGTCTGCAAATAGAGTCTTATCTTCCCCAAGTCTGTGCCATAGGGTTTCTGCAGAGAACAACATTGTCTCCTAGTGCTACGTGCCAGCATCGCTTACCTGGAGTGGCTGATACCTTGAGATGCTCACAGACCCAAACACCCTGCATCTCAGCCAACATCTGTGCCCTCCTGAGAACAGTCTGCTATGCCCAAGATAGTCCTGAATGGTGTGACAGTGGACTTCCCATTCCAGCCGTACAAATGCCAACAGGAATACATGACCAAGGTCCTGGAATGTCTGCAGAAGGTAGAGCTGCCACCCTGAGGAATTTGTACTCAGAGATGAGTCAGTAGGGGTGGGGATTCAGCAAGGGCCACATATCCTCCTCCCCTCAGCCAGACCCTGCTGTGTGAAAGATAGCCTTGTCATAAGAAGTGTTAGCGCTCTAGGTGGGGTGGGAGAGACAGTGAACAAAAGCCATAGTTCTTGGTGGTGATAGGTTTGGGAGTGCCTTGGGAGCCTCTCTGTGGAGGTGGCATTTAGGAAGCATTTCTGGTAAAGGGGCAGCTGGTATCCAGCCCTCACTGTGGGAGGTCTTGGAAGCTCAGGGGTGCAGGAAGGTGGAATTGGGGCAGGTGCTTTCTGCTGGGTTCCTTTTTTTTTTTTTTGAGACAGAGTCTCACTTTGTTGCCGTGGCATCACCCTAGCTCACAACAACCTCCAACTCCTGGGGTCAAGCAATCCTCCTGCCTCAGCCTCCCGAGTAGCTGGGACTACAGGCATGTGCCACCATGCCCAGCTAATTTTTTCTATATATTTTTAGTTGTTCAGCTGATTTCTTTCTATTTTTAGTAGAGACGGGGTCTTGCTCTTGCTCAGGCTGGTCTCGAACTCCTGACCTTGAGCAATCCTCCTGCCTCGGCCTCCCGGAGTGCTAGGATTATAGGTGTGAGCCACTGCGCCTGGCCTCTGCTGGGTTTCTTGAGGTGCCCTTGTACCCTGCTCATGCTCCCTCCCCGAGTTTTCTGCTCGGGCTCCCATCTGAGAGCGTGTATGTAGGACATCAGATTCCGTTCAGATAGGACAGTGTAAGCGTCTGAATCTAGAAACGCAGAACAATTTCCTATTTTGAGACTTGACACCTAATTAGTCATCTTACTATTTATATTAACATTTTAGGTAATGTTCTGCAAATTGTTTCCTAATGAGGGCTGAATTAACCCAGGGCCTTTAGGGTAAGAGTGGAAAGTATGATGTGGACTTAGCCGCAGTTCCCTGGACAGTGGACTGTGTACTGAGAGCTGCACCACTCGTTGCTGGGGGCTTGTCTCAGGGTGGGATGCGTGGCTTCACCTCTCCCTGCTTCCTCATAACCCAGTTCCCAACTCCATTCAGAAAGTCAATGGCATCTTGGAGAGCCCCACGGGCACAGGGAAGACACTCTGCCTCCTGTGCACCACGCTGGCCTGGCGGGAACACCTCCGAGACACCATCTCTGCCCACAAGATTGCCGAGAGGGTGCAAGGGGATCTTTTCCTTGATCGGGCCTTGTCATCCTGGGGGAATGCTGCTGCTACTGATGGAGACCCCATAGGTGACCCTACTTCCCAGGGCTCTTCCCCCCTTGTGTGTGGGGATGGAAGGGGAGGGATGGAGCTGGGGAGGGGCTGAGCTCCCTGGACTTTGGCCATCTCTCAGGCAGAGCTGGAGCAAGAAGAATTTTGTAGCTGCCTTATCATTTCTCACCATCCTGGGTATAAGCCTAGGGTTGGGGCTTTTTGCTGAATCAGGGCACTGCAGATACCCACTTAGCCCATTTCTGGTACACGAGCATCTGGGGTGTTAGATTCCCAGCCACCTGCAGGGATGAGTTAGCCCAGTGCTGCTTGTGTTAAACCAACTCGTGAGAACACTGTCTCAGACCATGACCTGTTATGCCTCCTTGTGCCTGGGCAGCTTGCTACTCGGACATCCCGAAGATCATTTATGCCTCTAGGACCCACTCACAGCTCACACAGGTCATTGGCGAACTCCGGAACACCTCCTACCGGTGAGTTAGGCAAGTCCACACCTGCCTCAGGGCTGCCGAGAGGGACGTGGCGTGGTGCTGGGCCCACAGCCTGTGCTGCCTTGTGGATGATGACGATCTCTCTGGCCCTGCCTGAGAACTGCAGCGTGTGGATTCTCAGGGGTAGGGCAAGGCTGGGCTGTCCTCGACGCCCATCACACGTGAGAAAACAGCTGTGTGTGTACATGTTGGCCATGGGCTGGCTTCCTGAACTCCTGCCAGGTCTGTAGTGTTGGCTGTGGCATGGGTCAGCACCAGCACCCTGTGCAGCTTCACGTGTGGAGGGGAGGAGCCCTGCCCCCATCAGAGCTCAGCGAGTCTTGGTATCCTACCCTGGTTCCTCTGCAAGGGAGCCCGGATGATGGGGTGCTGTAGAGCCCCTCAGCCCATCCCTCCTGCCCAGTCCCTGTCTTTCTCCTCATCCCCGCCCAAGCTTGGGCTACCTTCCAGTTATGAGTGTTGCTGCACAGTTTCCTGTGGGTCTCCACATAGCTGGACCACACTGTGGCCACCTGTTCTTGGAGGTAGTTCTTTCTCAGCCCTGTGGTTCTGTCTCCTGCCAGGCCCAAGGTGTGTGTGCTGGGCTCCCGGGAGCAGCTGTGCATCCACCCTGAGGTGAAGAAGCAGGAGAGCAACCACGTGCAGGTGGGCTCCAGGGTGCCTGCTGTGGCCCCCCAGCTTCTGCCAGGCGGGTGTGCTGGGCCTTCAGGGGCGCAGGCTGTGCCCCAGCCGGTGCTGACTCCTGACCCCATTCCCCCTGCTGGGCTGGGCTAGGGGTTAAGGGGCACCTGAGGGGCAGCAGGGGAGGAGCTGGTGGGGTGGTTCTTGGCCATCGCTTGAGCTGTGCGCCCTGCTCTTGCTCTTGCAGATCCACTTGTGCCGCAAGAAGGTGGCAAGTCGCTCTTGTCACTTCTATAACAACGTGGAAGGTAAGAAGCCGTTTGGCGAAGTCAGGTTGGCATGGAGCAGGGGCTGAGCTCGGAGGTTCGTGACCTGCTTGCTCTTGCCCCGTGGGGCGGCCAGTGCAGCCGTGTCCTCGGCACCGTCTCCCGACTTGCTGGGTCCCCTGTGCTGGTGCTGAGTGCGGAAGGGCTCACACGAGGTCCAAGAACTGCCAGCTGGCAGGGCTGGCCCCTGGGAACTGGGATTTTGGGGAGGCTCCCACTTTTTCCTGATAAGAGGCGCTCCCTGCGCCTAAACACTTCGTACACATGGGAGGGTTTATGCTGAACACCAGCTTTCTCTACCTGGACTTTTGCTGGGCAGTAGGATGCCCCTGTGACTAGCCCCTGAGTTGTCCTGCAAGATTTCCACTGAGAGGGGATTCCGGAACCCGAATCCGATCTCTCCCTGAATTCACCCCAAGCGTTTTCCCCTTTGTGGGCTTTGCCGTGCGACGTTTTGCTGTAGGAGATCGCTGCCCTGAGCGTGACTCCAGGCCGAGTCCTGGGAGTACAGTCTGGGGTGGCCTTGGGGCCCCGACAGATTGCCTCACCCAGAGATGGGGTGAGTGAGGACAGGGTTAGTGACAACAGCCTGCCGGGCAGCTTGCCATGGCAACTGCAGGTGCCCACAGCCTGTGGAGGGCCTGGAGTGGGGAACTGGCACCAGTGCCCCTTCTCCAGATCTGTCCTTCGACCCCTTGGCTGCCCCTTCTGTCTGCCAAGGACTTCTGGGCTCATCTCAGGTCCCCAGAGACGGTGGCAGGGTCAGCCTCGCTATGGTGCGGCCCTTACAGTTCCCTGTACCCTGAGGGCAGCACGTCTGCATCAGGGCTGTGTGGCTCAGGGGCTTGAGCTTCTCTGAGATCAGGGTTCCCTCTGCTTCCTGTCACAGGGTGTGGGGGCTGGGGCCACATAGCCCTGGAGCACCCAGAAGGTGTCGGCACTTGTGGGACACCGTCTGCCCCGACGTCTGTTGAGAGTCCAGCCTGTCAGGCTGAGGCCTTGCAGCTGCCACTGGTGTTCAGGTGCACTCCCCGGCCAGAGGCCTGAGCTGGGAGGTCCCCCAGGACCCAGCCCCAAGTGTCCTTGTGCCTGCCCTGTGGATACACAGGGGGACTGCTGGGAGTGTGTTCCTTGTCACCTCCTTCTTTGCTGTGTGTTGCTGTGGTGGCACTGATCTGAGATCGTCCAGGCCTGCCGGGCATCCTGAGAAGGGGCCGCGTGCCTGTGCCCCCAGGTGCCCTGGAGGGAGCCGGCCCTCCGATCTCAGCGATGCCCGGAAGACAGTCTGGGCCAGGTGGGCCAGGTGTGCTGTTTGGGAACGCCCCACAGCTGTCGTCCCCACTGCCCTTGCCGGCTCCAGGAGGGAGCGTCTGCTGGGCGTCCCCAGGCCCACGCGGCACTCTGTGGGACAGCAGGGGGCACCAGGCAGGGCTTCGTAGGCACTGCCCTCTGCGCGGGACCCTTTCTGTCCTGGGCGCCCCTGGGGTCTGGGCGACTCAGGATGGGCCCTGAGAGTGTGTTGGCTCTTCCCTGGTGCCCGCAGGGAAGAGCCTGGAGCAGGAGCTGGCCACCCCCATCCTGGACATCGAGGACCTGGTCAAGAGTGGGAGCAAGCACAGGTGAGGCTGAGGCCTGCGAGTCCGTCCACAGCTAGCCTCCGTGATGTGTGGAGGCACGGATGTGTTTCGTTTCTTTTTCTTGATCTTATTTTTAAAAACTGGTTTTTTTTTTTTTTTTTAGACAGAGTTTTACTCTGTCACCTGGGCTAGAGTGCCGTGGCATCAGCCTAGCTCACAGCAACCTCACACTCCTGGGCTTAAGTGATCCTCCTGTCTCAGCCTCCTGAGTAGCTGGGACTACAGACATGCACCACTCTGCCCAGCTAATTTTTTCTATTTTTAGTTGTTTGGCTAATTTCTTTATATTTATAGTAGAGACGGGGTCTCACTCTTGCTCAGGCTGGTCTTGAACCCCTGACCTCAAGCAGTCCTCCCGCCTCGACCTCCCAGAGTGCTAGGCGTGAGCCACTGTGCCCAGCCAAAAATTGGTTTTTTTTTGAGATGAGATGTCGCTCTGTTGCCTAGGCTGGAGTGCAGTGGCACAATCACAGTAACCTCGCACTCCTGGGCTGAGCCTCCCAAGCAGCTGGGACTACAGGTGGGCCCCACATGCCCAGCTGATTGTTTCATTTCATGTACAGATGGGGTCTCACTATGTTGCTCAGCTGGGTCTCAAACTCCTGGCCTCAAGTGATCCTCCTGCCTCACCCTCCCGAAATGCTGGGATTATAGGTGCGAGCCACTGTGCCTGGCCTGTCTACCTTTATAGCTTCAAGGATTGAAGTTGTGATCAGTGAGTTTCTTATGTTGAGGGAAAAAGTTGTACTTTTTAAAGTGCTTATATGTTGTTTTTTTCCTAATGACCTCTAGCTAGGAACAGGGTTGAGATGTGTTTGTTTTTTTGTTTTTTGGGTTTTTTTTTTGCATAGAGTTTTAAGATAGGTGGTACCTTCACATGGTTGAAAACTCAGGTGGACTCCCTGGCCATCCCAGACACCAGCTTCCTGCCAAGGTCCCACGGGCAAGACAAGGGCTCTTTCCTGGCTAGAGGGTGTGGTGGCCCTGAGTGGTGGCCGTGCCTCCTGG
Organism: Mirza zaza; assembly: GCA_008750895.1. NCBI lineage: Eukaryota > Metazoa > Chordata > Mammalia > Primates > Cheirogaleidae > Mirza > Mirza zaza. The sequence continues at coordinate 16,682 of VSMD01035450.1, forward strand.
GACCCTGCCCTCAGTGCCCGGCCCCCACGTGGGGTGCTCACAGCATCTTCTCTCCTCAGAGTGTGCCCTTACTACCTCTCTCGGAACCTGAAACCGCAAGCTGACATCATCTTTATGCCGTACAATTACCTGTTGGATGCCAAGGTGAGGACTTAGTCTGGTAGTTCCTGCTGTCAGCGCAGGATCCCGGGCTCAGGAGGGGCCATTCAAGGCTCTGCTGGTTCGGGCCCTCAGAGCATCAGGCGAGGGTGGAAGGACCTGCCTTTGTCACTGGTCAGGGGCTCGAAACCTGGCCAGACGCAGCTGTGAGCAGCCAAGGCTGTGGGTCAGTCCCTCTGAGCAGCCTGGGAGTGGGCAGCTGGTGGGGCTGAGGAGACGCCTGGGCTGCGCAGCTTAGTGCCTCAGGTCAGACTGGGGGAGGCGCAGGGAACCGGAACGCCCTCTGCTCCCGTCCTGCTTGGGCTGTGTGTACCTGCAGGTTTGCGTGCCCCGCTCCTTTCGTTTAGCGCAGGTGAGATCACGCCCTGCGTGTTTGGCGGCTTTTATTTCACGTCATGGTGATGTGGTCGTCGTCCTTTCCAGATCCCTTTGTTCCTTCCCGTGGTGGGCGTTTATTTTATTTGTTTGTTTTTTGAGACAGAGTCTCGCTTCGTTGCCTAGGCTAGAGTGAGTGCCATGGCGTCAGCCTAGCTCACAGCAACCTCAAACTCCTGGGCTCAAGCGATCCTCCTGCCTCAGCCTCCCGGGTAGCTGGGACTACAGGCATGCGCCACCATGCCCGGCTAATTTTTTCTGTATATATCAGTTGGCCAATTAATTTCTTTCTATTTGTAGTAGAGACGGGGTCTCGCTCTTGCTCAGGCTGGTTTCGAACTCCACCTCGAGCGATCCGCCCGCCTTGGCCTCCCAGAGTGCTAGGATTACAGGCGTGAGCCACCGCGCCCAGTCAGTGGTGGGTGTTTATCAAGAGCCCACTGTGCTGGCTCAGCGCAGTTGGCCCCCCTCAAGTGGGGCTTTGGTTCTAGGGGGCAGACAGACAGGAGGAAGCACTGGAGCTGTTGGCCTCGAAGGGCTGTGAAGGGAAACAGCGAGTGGCGGGGCAGAGGTGGTGCCCGGCGACGGGTTGCTGAGGGCTCCAGGGTTGGAGAGAAGCCCAGGGAGGTGCCTGCAGGGTTGGAGCGGGGCGGGGGCGACTGCCGAGCCCTGTGGGAGGTGGCCGTGCCTGGGAGGGCAGCGTCAGATTTGGGGTACGGCACGCTGGTGAGCTTCTCTGCGGTTGGCAGTTCTTCTAGCGCAGTGCTCACTTCCGGTGGGAACCCACTGGAGAGCTGCGGGAAACACAGAGCCCTGCCCTGGCACAGTTATGTCATCACCGATAAGCTGATCTGATGTTTTCGTGGAAACGCAAAGAGCAGGGAGCAGACAGCCGTCCACACAGACCCACATGCGTGTGGTCACTGGTCTTCACCAAATATGGCAAAGTCATCCAGTGGAGAAAGGAAAGTTGGTTTTGGTTTTTTTAAAAATGGCGCTATAATAGTTGGATGTCCATTTGGAAGAGAACGCCTCTTATTCCTCATGCCATGCTGTAGGAGCCTAAATGGAAAAGCGGAAACTACACGTTCTGGAAGGAACATGGGGGAGGTCTTTCCAACTTTGGGGTAGGCTGAGCTTTCTTAGGTTGGACATGCAAGGCCCTAGCCATAAAGAAAAAATTCAAAAATTGGACTATACCAAAATTTAAAGCTTCAACTCTTTGAAAGGGTTAGGAAAGTTAAGAAAATCAAAAGGCAACCAGAAAGAGAAAAATGCTTCTGTCTTTCAAAGGACTTTTCTTCTTTTTCTTTTTGTTGTTGTCGAGACAATGTCTTACTCTGTTGCCCTGGACTAGAGTGCAGTGGCATCATCGTAGCTCGCAGCAACCTTAAACTCCTGAGCTCAAGCGATCCTACTGCCTCAGCCTCCCGAGTAGCTGGGACTATGGGTGTGTGCCACAACACCTGGCTAAATTTTTCTATTTTTAGTAGAGACAGGGTCTTGCTCTTGCTCAGGCTAGTCTCGAGCTCCTGAGCTCAAGCAGTGTTCCTGCCTCGGCCTCCCAGAGTGCTGGGATTACAGGTGTGAACCACTGTGCCCAGCCTCAAAAGACTTTTGACCAGAGTGTGTAAAATGCTCTCATAACTAAACAAACAACCCAATTAACCCCTGGGGAAAGATCTGAGCTGACATTTCACCAAGGTCGAGGAAATGACCAGCGTGTGTGGAAAGGCTGCCGGCATCACCGGGGACCGGGAGGACGCAGGCTAGAACCACAGGGAGCTAATGCTGCGTTCTCACCAAAATGAATACAGTTAAAGAGACTTAAAATAAATGTCGGGTGAGGATGTGGAGCACCTGGAAGTTGCATCCTTTGCTGGTGCATGTGTGGGATGGTGCGGCTGTCCTGCCCACAGGTGCCACGTGGCCCAGCCCCAGAGGAGAAAGCTTTGTCCAGAGCCTTGGAATGTGTGCTTGGCCTGCAGCTTTATTTACAGTCGCCAAAACTGGGCAGCAACCACGTGGGCCCACTGACAGGGGAGCAGACAAATCCTGGCCTATCTGCACAGCAGACCGCCCGCCGGGAGAGGGTGTGAGCCGCTGGCCACGCGGCAGCATGGGGGGCGTGTGGCCTCAGACCTGCCCACCCAGAGGGCCCCGCGTGGAGGACTCTGGTGTGCTAGAAAGGGCAGGGGAGGGCTGGTGGTTACACAGCGCACACGTCCGACAAAACTCAAATGCATGCCTAAAATGAGTATTTTTTGTTTTATGAAAATTAAGCTTCAGATTAAGGTAAGAAAAATACCAAAGCTGGACCCCACCCAGGTTGCTTCTGTCACACTCTGGGGCGGGACCTGCATGTTGGAGTTTAGGTCTCCCTGAGCGTGTGCCATGGTGGAGAATTGCTAGGCTCGGGCCTTCCTGGCTCCTCCATGTCTGTGGCTGCCGACTGCTGTGGTCTGGGACTCCCCGGCTTCCGTGGCCATCTTGCTGACCATGGTGTGGCCGGGCTGCTGTCCCATACCAGCCTTGGCCAGCCACACTCCAGCAGCCCAGGTGAGAGGGCCTTGCCCCGGCAGCGGTTAGATACATGCTTGTGGCACTGGGTGCCTGCCTTGTGCCTCTGTCCCTCGTCCCTGCCCTCTGCTCTTCAAGCCCGCACTCAGTGGGTCCCAGCCCTGCTCCACTCCACGCTTTGTCCCGTTTTGCAGAGTCGCAAGGCCCACAGCATCGACCTAAAGGGGACAGTCGTGATCTTCGACGAAGCTCACAATGTGGTGAGTCTCCACTGGCCTCTGTCCTACACGCCGCTGTGCCTCCCGGCTTTGTGGAAGCCAACGCAAGCCCTCGAGAAGGAGCTCTGTCCAAACCCAAGGCCGTGGGCTTCTGAGCAAAGCCCACCCAGGTGTGCCTGCCGCCCCTCCCGCTGGTCAGATGCCTCTCCGGGGCTGGCCAGCGGGCCGAGGATGTGCCCCTCGCCAGACCCTTCCCCTCCCGCTGGCCGGGGGCCCCGGGGCTCTCTCCTCTCCCTGCTCTGTCACCAGGATGACCACAGGCCTGTCATCTTCCCTGCGGTGTCCCTGACCCTGGGAGGGCTGCCGTGGAGAGCCATAGTCGTGCTCCCACACCGGCCTCTGCCCTGCCCTCGAGGCCACTGCTCAGGGCCCTGTGTCTCCGGGAGTGTTGCTGGAGAGGGGCCGCTTGGGTCTGCCTCGCCCAGCTGCTCAGGAGCCCCGACTTCCCGCTGCGGGGCCTGGGACCTCGGTGTCCACCCTCGGCCCCCACGTGGTTCCAGGAACTTGCTGGTGTGGGAGATGATGGGCCAGGTCTTCTGACTTTTGAGAGAAGCCAGAAATCTAGATTTTAATTGGAAATTTTATAATTAGGAAATGTTGCCAACTCAAGCAAAGTAGTCATTTCTAAACATTGGTGCCTGAGGTTACTGTGAGCTAGGCTGATGGCCATGGCACTTGCTCTAGCCTGGGCAACAAAGCGAGACTCTGTCTCAAAAAAAAATAAATAAATAAACATTGGCATGGGCCAGACGGTTGTCCCCGGCCCCACCTGCGACCTGGCCCTGGAGACCGACCGCAGGGCTTTGGAGGACCTCGGAGCGTGGCTCTGGGGACTGGGTGCTCCGCTTCCTGCCCTGCCACACGTGACGTGGGGTGCCTGTGCTCTTAGGAGAAGATGTGCGAGGAGTCGGCATCCTTCGACCTGACCCCCCACGACTTGGCTTCGGGACTGGACGCCATCGACCAGGTGCTGGAGGAGCAGGCCAAGCTGGCGCAGCAGGGCGAGCTGCGGCTGGAGCTGGGCGTGGACTCCAGCGCAGGTGGGTGTCCAGCCGGGGGCCGTGAGGCTGGAGCCCCCGTGCAGCTGTGTCTGGGCTCCAAGCACTTTTGCTCAGGGACCTTTCGGGACAGCGTCGGCTTCTCGAAGGGGCTTTTAGCTCAGATAGTGCAGGGTCCCATGGACCCGGGAAGGACTGGTATCATTCAGTAGTTCTGGCAATTTCCGAATACCTATGTCCTTTCCCAGCCGGTGTCGACCTCCTCACTACCGTGTAAAACTGGAGAACCAAGTGCACTCACTGTAAACGTGTCAAACAGCCTGTGTGTCTGCTGCCATGCACGACTTGCTAGTCCCATAGATTCCTTTCTGGTTTTTGTCCAAAGCACACTTTTACACGGTAATCACCGAGTATGTTTATGGACGTGGTTAATTTGTCCATATTTTCTACGAAGTCTCTGTTAACGCCCAACTAGGAGTCCATGTTTGCTTAGCTGATATAATATTAATAATCTAAAGGAACCTGTTCTAAAAGCAACAAAAGTCTATCGAATTCAAGTTATGCGTGTTGAGTGATCACATCTCTGAGTCGGCCTGAACACCGTGAGACCTGGGTCTGGATGGGTCGGTGCTAACCGTGGCATACCATGTGTACCGTGGCATCCGGGGCAGCCTGTCCATAGCTGTGTCTTCTGAGCAGACCACACGTGGAAACGTCCAAGCGCTGGGCTTTCAGTTCTCTCTGAGACAGGCCGCCCTTCCTGCTGTCTGACCACACAAACCAAATGTCTCTCGTGACCTTTCTTCACTTCAAGTCTGTCGCTCTCACTCCCAAGAATCAGGAAGGCATATTAACAGTGGTTTCATCTGTCATCCGGGATCCAGTTCTTCTTTTGACTCTTTTTTTTTTTTTGAGACAGAGTCTCACTCTGTTGCCCGGGTTAGAGTGCTGTGGTGTCAGCCTAGCTTACAGCAACCTCAAACTCCTGGGCTCAAGCGATCCTCCTGCCTCAGCCTCCCAAGTAGCTGGGACTACAGGCGTGTGTCACCATGCCTGGCTAATTTTTTCTATATATGTTTTTAGTTGGCCAATTAATTTCTTTCTATTTTTAGTAGAGACAGGGTCTCGCTCTTGCTCAGGCTGGTTTTGAACTCCTGACCTTGAGCAGTCCTCCCACCTCGGCCTCCCAGAGTGCTAGGATGACAGGCGTGAGCCACCGCGCCTGACCTTCTTTTGACTCTCACAACCTTTCGTGGTCTTCGCTATCCACCAGAAACATCAGGCCATTGATGGCAGGAAGGTGGCTTTTCCACACTCTTTGAGCTTGAGCGTGTCCACCCTGATCTAGAGTTGTAGAAGTTGTGCCAGCAGCGGTCAGTTCTTCTGACGTGGGATGTAACGCTGAGACTTGTCCCAGTCTGTCATCTTTTGGCATGTCTGCTCTTCCTCTTTTTAACATTTGCTGAGTTTAAAGTTTCTTTTTCCACCATTTATCTTATTTATTTATTATTTTCAAGACAGGGTGACACTCTGTTGCCAGGGCTGGAGTGCAGTGGTGTGATCACAGCTCACTGCAACCTTCAACTCCTGGGCTCAAGCGATCCTCCTGCCTCAGCTTCCCAAGTAGCTAGTACTACAGGTGCCACCACCACACCTGGCTAATTTTTCAATTTTCAGTAGAGACAGGGTCTTGCTCTTGCTTAGGCTGGTCTCGAACTCCTGAGCTCAAACGATCCTCCCACCTTGGCCTCCCAGAGTGCTAGGATTACAGGCGTGAGCCACCATGCTTGGCCTACCATTTATCTTTTATCCCCCCCTTAGGATACATTTTTCTGTATATTTATATACCTCTACATACATTGAGAACCATACCGGATGATGTTATGATTTTTGCTTATGACTATTAAGCAATTAAAGAAAGAAAATAATTGTTTAATAAATGTACCCAGATATTGCCAGCTGTGGTGGCTCACACATATAATCCCAGCGACTTGGGAGGCCCAGGTGGAAAGATGGCTTCAGGCCAGGAGTCAAAACCAGCCTGGGCAACATAGTGAGTACAAAAAATAAAAAAATTAGCCGGGTGTGCTGGTGTGCACCTGTAGTCCCAGCTACTTGGGAGACTGAGCATGCAGTGAGCTATGGTGCATCACTGCACTCCAGTCCAGGCAACAGGGCAAGATTCTGTCTCAAAAAAAAATTACTCTTTTTTTTTTTTTTTTATTTCGTTATATTATGGAGGTACAAATGTTTAGGTTACATATATTGTCTTTGCCCCATCCGAGTGAGAGCATTAAGCGTGTCCGTTCCCCAGACGGTACTCACTATACCCATTAGGTGTGAATATGCCCATCCCCTCCTCCCCCCGAACCTGCCTGGCACCCGAAGAATGTTAGTTACTACTATATGTGCACTTAAGTGTAGGTCAGTTAAGTCAGTTAATACCAATTTGATAGTGAGTACAAATGGTGCTTGTTTTTTCCATTCCTGTGTTACTTCATTTAGTAGAATGGGCCAGTTCTATCCAGGATAATACAAGAGGTGCTAGATCACCATTGTTTTTTGTGGCTGAGTAGAACTCCATGGTATATATATGCCACATTTTATTAATCCACTATGTATTGTTGGGCACTTGGGTTATTTCCACATCTTTGCCATTGTGAATTGTGCTGCTATAAACATTCAAGTGCAGATGTCTTTTTTATAGAGTGTCTTTTGTTCCTTTGGGTAGATGCCCAGTAAGGGATTACTGGATCAAATGGCAGTTCTACTTGTAGCTCTTTGAGATATCTCTATATTACTTTCCACAGAGGTTGTACTAGTTTGCAGTCCCCCAAAATTATTCTTTTCTGATATTCTTTCTTTCTAATGTTCCAGAGTTTCTTCTGATATTATTTCCTTCTGTCTGAAAGACTTTAACAACTCTTAATTTAATATATTTTTCTTCTTCTTTTTAATTGACAAGTAAAAGTTATATATATTTATGGTACACAACGTGATGTTTTGAAATAAGTATACATTGTAGAATGGTTAAATCAAGCTAATTAACATACGCATCACTCACATACTTACCATTTATTTGTGGTTAACAGTTCTTTTGAGAGAACTGGTGGCAAATTCTTAGTTTTCCTTCATCTGAGAATGTCTTTGTTTCACCTTGATTCCGGAAGCATATTTGTCCTGGATGTAGAATTCTGGGTTTGAGGCTCGTTTCTTTCAGCATTTGAAAAACGTTCCACTGGCTTTTAGCCTGTGTGGTTTCAGATGAGAAATCCACTGTCATTCAAATGGTTATTTCCTATCGTTAATGAATGATTTTTCTCTAAGTTCGAGATTTTTGTCTTTGCCTTTAGTTTTCAGCAGTTTTGTTGTGATATGTTTTGGTGTGGGACTCTTTGGGTTTATCCTTTTTGGGGTTTACTCAACTTTGGGAATCTGTAGTTCCTTTGCCAGGTTGGGGAAGTGTTTAGCTGTGATTTCTTTAAATACTTCTTCAGTCCTGTGCTTTTCCTCATCTCCTTCTGGGACTCCGACACGCTGGTCTGTTGTTTGCCAGGGTCCCCAAGCATCTGCGTGTTCTGCTTTTTCGGTTGACTTTCTCTGTTGTTTAGGCAGGGAGATCTCATAAGTCTGTCTGTACATTCTCTGCTGTTTCTCTGCCATTGCCATTTCTTCTGCTCCTTAGCTTGTCCACTGAATTATTTTATTTTATTTTTTTGAGAGAGAGTCTTGCTTTGTTGCCCAGGCTAGAGTGAGTGCCGTGGCGTCAGCCTCGCTCATAGCAACCTCAAACTCCTGGGCTCAAGCAATCCTACTGCCTCAGCCTCCCAAGTAGCTGGGACTATAGGCATGCACCACCACGCCCAGCTCATTTTTTCTATATATATTAGTTGGCCAATTAATTTATTTCTATTTATAGTAGAGATGGGGTCTCGCTCATGCTCAGGCTAGTTTCGAACTCCTGACCTCGAACTATCCGCCCGCCTCGGCTTCCCAGTCCACTGAATTTTAAATTTTGGTTGTCGTGTTTTTTTTAGTTCTAAATTCCTACTTGGTTCTTCTTTATATGTTCTTTTTCTTTTTCTTTCTTTTTTGAGACAGGGTCTCACTCTGTTGCCCTGGCTAGAGTGAGTGCCGTGGCATCAGCCTAGCTCACAGCAACCTCAAACTCCAGGGCTTGAGCGATACTCCTACCTCAGCCTCCCGAGTAGCTGGGACTATAGGTGCCTACCATCACACCTGGCTAATTTTTGTGTTTTTTATAGAGATGGGGTCTTACTCTTGCTCAGGGTGGTCTTGAACTCCTGGTCTCAAGCAATCCTCCCACCACGGCCTCCCAAAGTGCTGGTTTTACATGTGTGAGCCACCACTCCCCCCATGGCTGCTTTAAAATCCTTGTCAGAGGCTGGGCGCCGTGGCTCACTCCCATAATCCTAGCACTGTGTGAGGCCGAGGCAGGCGGATTGCTCGAGGTCAGGATTGCTTAAAACCAACCTGAGCAAGAGCGAGACCCCGTCTCTACTAAAAATAGAAAGAAATTAATTGGCCAACTAATATACACATAGAAAAAATTAGCCGGGCATGGTGGCGCGTGCCTGTAGTCCCAGCTACTCGGGAGGCTCAGGCAGCAGGATTGCTTGAGCCCAGGAGTTTGAGGTTGCTGTGAGCTAGGCTGACGCCACGGCACTCACTCTAGCCTAGGCAACAAAGTGAGACTCTGTCTCAAAAAAAAAAATCCTTGTCAGATAATTGTAAGATCTATGTTATGTTGGTGTTGGCATCTGTTGATTGTCATTTCTCTTTTAAGTTGAGATTTTCCAGTGCCTTTTTGTTTGTTTTTATGATAAGTAATTTTGGGTTGCATCCTGGATATTTTTGGTACTCTGTTGAGACTGTGGCTCTTATTTAAATCTATTTTAGCAAGCAGTCTGCACAGATTCAGAAGCACATCCTGGCTCACTCTGGTGGGCTGTGGTTCGAATGCCAGTTTAATCTTGAAAGCCTTTTCGGGGCCACTCTCATCAGCCCGCCTGCCAGTCTGACATCTGGGCTGAGCCCACGCCAGCATTCAGCTCGCAGAGCTTTCACACTCGGCCCCCTCGGCGGGGCCGTGGGGTCCCCAGGACTTTACATACAGATGTAAAGAACCCCTCACCCCACCTTCCTCTTGTGGACAGCCCCCCAACACACTCTTCAGCTGGGCAGGGTGGCTGCCTCTTCCCGCCACCTCTTTGCCGACGTTTGCTCAGTGCGGGGGGGGTGGGGGGGTGGTCTCCATGCCGCAGTGCCTGTGTGCAGTGGGCAGGGCAGATGTGACCAGCAGAGTTCTGTGCAGTACTCTGTCCTCTCCCTGGTCGCTTGGCTAGAAAGATTGGTCCTCCTCTTGCTCTGTTAGGTTTGTGCCTGTTGGTGTCTTGGTGTCTTCAGGTTGCGAGGTCCCGGTTGCCTAGGCCAGGTTATATAACATGCTACGAACAGGCAGCCCACCCCCAGGGCCCTTACCGCTGCCCACCGCCTTCTCTGCCTTTCAAAGTCTTCCATTAGTTGCTTAGTGCAGGGATTTTTGTTGTGATTAGTGGGGAGCTATGGTGGGATGTGCTTCCTACCAGGTCTTGCTCAGGACTGGAAGTGTAGTTTTCATCTGCATCCTGTTCTTTTCCTTACACTTATTTGTCGAAGGACCCAGGCCGTCGACCTGCAGAGAGCCCAAGCCTGCTGCCTGCACCTGTGGTGCAGTCCTCGTGCCCCGAGAGATGGGTTCGGAGGCTCGGAGCAGGCGTCCTTTGGCAGGCTCCGGAGCAGTGTCTCTTCCCTCAGGAGGCTCACAGCTTTCCTGGTGGTAACATTGTTGCTGCTGCATTCGTTCTTAGCAGGAATAATTTACAAAGATACTCTTTGCTGCGTCAGCCTATGGTGATACCACTCACACAGGGCAAGCAGCATAAATATTAATGCCGGTTTTTTTCTTCCCCTTTTACTTTCCCAGTTTTCAAATTTGGGAGTTTGGTTCCTTGCCATCCTCAGGAGGGGAATGGTTTTTGAGATTCCGTCATTGACTGCGTGCATTTAAAGACATATGACTGGTCCCGTCCCTGCAGATCCCACGTTAAAGCTCAGTTGTTCCGTCTTCAGATGTTTCTCGTCTTCTGCACCCTTTCGGCACGGCCGGGTGGTTGGCGGCCTCAGAGCTGCTGGGGGTCAGGATGCCCCGCACGCCACACACCCCTGCATTTCTGGGTCTTCCGTAAGCCCTGTTTTCTTTTCCTGGGAGAGGAGGCGTTGTAAGGCCCACAGTGTGTTGGCCCCTGTCTTTTCAGCGGGCAGAGCTAGCAAGTGCGTCCGTGTGCAGGGCTTGTTTGTGTGTGCATTGCTGGGCTCAGGTGCTGTTTCTGATTCAGATTTGGATGTGAGGATCATGCGTAACCTCTTCTCCCGCACGCCTGTGTCCTCTCCTCCACCCCGGAGGAGGGAGGGCACGGCGGGTGGGACGAGACGGCTGCAGGATTGTGTATTTGCTGCTTTTCTCCCGCCCAGGGCTGAACATGGAGCTGGAAGACATCGCAAAGCTGAAGAGTAAGTGCCGCCCACCCCTCCTCCTCGCGGCTGCTGGGGCCTCCCCTGACACCCCCTTGGCCCACAGCGATCCTGCTTCGCCTGGAGGGGGCCATCGACGCCGTCGAGCTGCCTGGGGACAACAGTGGCGTCACCAAGCCGGGGAGGTGAGGGAAGAGGCGACCAGCCTGGAGCTTGAGATGGGCAGCGGGCGTGTGGGCTCTGTCCTCGTGCCGTGCCTGGGCCCTGGCTGCCCTGTCCTGCTTAGACCTGGGAGGGGCTGCCCACCTGTGTGTGGGGGAGGCGCACACTCCCACACCGAGCCCCCTGGCAGCCCTGCTCCTCCACGGCCTCGTTTGCAGTGCAGGTGCCGGTTAGAGCCAGGCCTTCTCGTCAGGACAACCAGCGAGCTCTCTTTATCCTCCTGCAGCTACATCTTCGAGCTGTTTGCCAAAGCCCAGATAACGTTTCAGACCAAGGGCTGCATCCTGGACTCGCTGGACCAGATCATCCAGCACCTGGCAGGACGTGAGTCTTGGCTGCCGAGGGGGCAGCGTCAGGCCGGTGGTCTCGGGTGCAGCCTTTAGTCAAAGCTGCTCCTCCGTGCCGGGCAGCTGGCACAGCTCGCCCAGTGGTACCTGGTGGTTGGCCGTCCGCAGCCTGCGGACCTCTTCCCCACAGGCAGGGATTCGGCCTGCAGAGCTCTCCCTTTCCGACTGGAACACGGAGGCATTAGTGCCTTTGGCCGCCGCTGCAGAGAATCTTCCGGTTCTGCAGCCGGCGGCTTCTCCCCGCAGCCTTGTCCCTGTTAGTCCCTCTCATGAAGAGCAGCGAGACCCAGCACTCTGGGAGGCCGAGCAGATTGCTCAAGGTCAGGAGTTCGAAACCAGCCTGAGCAAGAGCGAGACCCCGTCTCTACTATAAATAGAAAGAAATTAATTGGCCAACTAATATATATACAAAAAATTAGCTGGGCATGGTGGCGCATGCCTGTAGTCCCAGCTACTTGGGAGGTTAAGGCAGAAGGATTGCTTGAGCCCAGGAGTTTGAGGTTGCTGTGAGCGAGGCTGACGCCACAGCACTCACTCTACCCTGGGCAACAAAGTGAGACTCTGTCTCAAAAAAAAAAAAAAAAAAAAAAAAAAAGAGCAGCGAGAGGCCTGGGTGGTAGTGGGTCCCACCGCCTTTTCCTTGTGCCGCCCAAGTCCCGTTTCTGTTCAGAGTGTGAGGTCTAGAGGGCTTCCCCCGGGCAGCTTCCCCACGGCCTCCTCTGCAACCTGCCTCTGCAGAGTGGGGTCTTGAGAGGTAGAGGTGCAGGACCTAGCAGGGTCTTCACCGCACTCCTAGGCTCTGCGGGGAGGGGCACCAGCACGTATTTGACCTCGGGGCCTCTTGTCAAGTCCACGGACCCCCTTGAGACCCCATCCCTGTCTGGCGTCCCCCTGACCACTGGGAAGAGCAGATCCCACATTCTATGCGGGGTTTAGGGGACGGGGAAGCTGGTCACCCCACTGGGTGTGAGGTGGAGCTGGGCAGTGTGGCCGGCTGCTTGGTGGCTGGGTGGCCAGGTCGGGCGCCCCCCCTCCAGACCTGTGGTCAGGACGCCAGCTCCCCACCCCCCCCACAGGCACCGGAGTGTTCACCAACACGGCTGGATTGCAGAAGCTGGCAGACATCATCCAGGTAGGGTCTGGTGGGCCCCGGGCAGGTGTTTCCTTCCGCCATGCTGGGTGCTGCGTCTAGCCTTGGGCTCATTTCCTCCCGTCCTAAGTCTACTCAGCCTCTGGGCCAGGTGACAGGGACAGGGTCTAGTTAGTCCTGCAGGGTGGTGCTGGTGGGTGAGGACCCCCAGGGCAAGGAGGGCCAGGGAACTGCTCCACCCCTACCGGTGCCTCAGGCCAGCAGGGTGCACTGATTATGGAGAGGCCAGCAGCTGCCCTGGGCTCACTCGAGGAGCCGGAGAAAGAGGGGCGAGACGCCTCCCTCCTGTCCCTGGCCACGTTCCTGCCCCTCCCTCGTGGGACGTCCGCTGAGCCACGCCCTCAGCCCACGTCTCGAGTCGACGCCTGTTCTCCCTGTGGAAGCTGCTTGGCCAGCTGGTGGAGGGCAAGCCCAGTTCTGGGTGCTCCTGGCACAGGTGTCTCTCCTGAGCCTTGGAGGGGGGTGTCTTTCAGAAGTAGACTTTCAAGAGTCCTGATTGTGGGGCTGTTGGTGCTTGAGGAAACTGAGTCCCAGGAAGCCGTGTGATATGTGGTGCTGCGTGAGACCACCCTCGTGGGGTTCTCCCCTCCCACCCTGTGTACCTGCAGGCCACCTGAGGTCACAGAGGGGTTGGCAGGAGCTGCCCGGCTGTGTGGTGGCTCCGCGGGTGTCTGCCTGGGCCTGCGTGGAGCTCGTGCGGGAGGGAGGCAGTGTTAGAACCCTGGGGTCCATGGCCAGCCGTGTCTGTGGCGTGGTTGCCGTGTCGCTGCTGATGGGCATGGAGCCGTGGGACCCGGGACGGCCAGTGCGGCTCTGGCCACCTCGGCCTCTGTCTTCTCTGCAAAGGGATTGGGGCTGGAAAGACAGCACCACTCTGCCTTCCCAGCTCTTCCCCAAGGGGACAGTGGGCGTCCCAGGGCCAGACTCTCTGCCTGTGCTCCTGCCGGGGGGCCTTGCTTCTGCCCGACGAGTCCCTGCGGTTAAGCAGGCTGCTGCAGTGGGAGCAGCTGCAGGGAATCCGCTCTGCTCTGGTACTGCTGCTGGGCGCCAAGGCCCACAGCCAGGTGAGGCGGGCCCTGCTGCCCCCAGGCCTCACCCCGTCCGGTTCCCCAGGCTGCCGTTTATGGAGCTTCCTCTTCCTCCACACTCTGGAGCAAAAGTGGTTGGGAATTTCCTTTGGCTGTGCTATAAGCAGCCCTGGCAGGTGACTCAGCCCCGCCCGTCGTGTGACTGAGCAGTTGCTCATCCGTTCCTGGTTCCTGAGCACACGCAGGTGCCCGGTGCTCCTGTCAGGACATGGGTGCTGGCAGGTGTGGGCAGTGTGCACGGGTCAGCGGCTGCCCCATCCTTGAGCCAGGGGACGGTGGATGTTCCTTGGGAAGAATGAGGACAAGGGTCCCAATGAGTCATGGGGACGTATAGTTTAGCTGGAGGCCAGCCTGGGAGCACAGCGAGGGCTCAGCTGAGACTGGAGGGGCAGGCGGCCTGCGGGCAGCCCTTGCTGGAAGACTCTTGTCTGAGACTCCCGCAGGGCCAGAGTGCGGGCTGCCTGGCACTGGGGTGCAGGAGGTGGTGGAGGAAACCATTGCCCCAGGCGCCTCCGCCCTGCTCCGCAGCTGGGTGAAGCCAGCTTCACTGTCTCTGTCCCTGTGGCCCAGGGCTCCGCCGCAGTGCAGAGCCTGCTTGGCTGTCTTGACCGAGAAAATGGCTACGTAAGGTTCTGTCTCCTGTGCTTACGTCCCATCCAAGGTGCGTCCGCCAGCACACGCACAGCACACGCACAGCACACACATGTCTGTCTGCACACATCCGATAGCGTCTCTAAGTGCTCTGTTAGACGTGCCGCGCTCTGCCTCGCGGTGTTTCCTGGTTTTCACCACATTCTGCAGTTGACGGGGTTGTCACCGTCCCAGCGGCGTCTCCTCGAGCCTGCGGCAAACGTGTGTCTCTGCTGGTGCCGCCGGGCTGACCCCGGGGCTCTCTGCTTGCCTGGCCAGTTGGCTGGGCAGAGCAGAGCGTGTGGTCTCTGTGTTCTGTGTGGCCTCGTGACGTGACTTGGCCATCTGTGGTTCCTTTTCTGCGCACCTTTCCTGGCTTGTGGGCTGTCTTTCTCTGCTGGTCCACAGGGCTCGTGGTGAACTCAGTGTCAACCGCTGCGTGAGGCCCATGTTCTCTCCCTGTCTCTTCCGTGCTCACGTCGGGTTTGGTGAACAGGCTTCCTGGTCGGGTGTGTGTCCTGTAGGGTCCAGCCTCCTGGCCCCAGGTGATGAGCCTGGCCTCGTGTGTTTTCCAGACCACTCTGTCCGGTTGAATACTTTGCACCGAGGCTTGTGATCCTTCTGGAGTCATCTCTGAGGGATGCGGAGGACAGAAATCTTTTATTTTTCCAGCACAAGCCAGTTGTTCTGTGTTACTGACTAAGCAACTGGCTTTTCCTGGATTCTGTCATTCAGGCACCTGCTCCGTTGTTGGAGACGGGCTCTCCTTTGTTGCCCAGGCTGGAGTCCAAACCTGGGCTCAGGCGATCCTCCCGCCTCAGCCTCCTGAGTAGCTGGGACCGCAGGTGTTGGCCACCACGTTCGATAGCTGTTTGATTTTGTTTAGTTTTAATCTTTTATTATTATGGCACATAATAGGTATATATCTTTCTGGCAGCGGTGTGCTTTGCACTCTTGTTTACTGTAGTTCTCTGGTGAGTCAAAGCATAATTGTCCAGAAGGGATCCCTCCTCATTGCCCCTTAGCTCGCTGGGCCTTTCTCAGCCCGGTGAGCTCTGAGCTGGGCTGGTTTGCTTCCTGTAAGAATCCGGCTGCCATTGAATTCCTAGATTGACTGGGGCGGGGTGGGGCGCACACAGGAGGCCCTGCAGGGCTGCTGCATTCCCCAAGTGTGGATATCGCCGTGGTAGGGGGTTCGCAGAGAGCTTGCTGGGGTCACTTGGGCGGTGCCTGTGCCCCAGCCTGGGGTCTCTCGAGGGGACCTCGGCCGCATGGCAGGAGGAGCAGAGGGTGCCCCAGGTGCCTGTCCGACCTGGCTGGAGAGCAGGCGGCCCTGGCGTTCTCATGAGCTGTGGCCAGGAGCCTCTGTGTCCCTGGGTAAGCCAGGAAGAGGCTTTGTGCCCCCAGGCCCCTGGCGCAGTTGCTCTCTCTTTGCCTTTCAGATCGTGTTCAGTGTGGAGGCCCCCGAGGGCGGTCCCAGTTCTGGTACAGGGCTGGGGGCCTTGCAGTCCTATAAGGTAGGGACATGGAGGGACTACCTCCAGGACGTGGACGAGGCTGGGGTCCCCAGGCCTGGGAGGGAGGGGCCTCCTCCAGGGCATGTATGGGCCCTCAGCACACCCGTCCACACCTCCCTCCAGGTGCACATCCACCCCGACACAGGCAACCGGAGGGCGGCTCAGCGGGCAGACTCCTGGAGCACCACGGCCCCCAGGAAGCCAGGTACAGGCTACACCTGCCCGGCCCAGCGGGCATCCACAGCACCGCGGCCTGGCCATGCGCTGCTGCTCCGCTGCGCGTCTCTTGGTGGCCTGCCCTCCCCAGGGTGGCCTCCTCGTGCCGCCTCTGGAAGTCAGAGTTAATTGAGCTAGAGCAACCTCGGAGAAGGTCTAGTGGCACTGGGACCTGCCCAGAGTCACCTGGCTGGTGGCAGAGCCAGGGCATAGCCAGGCCTCCTGGCCCAGCTGGGAGCCACTGATTTATGCTGGCAGGTCAGCGCAGGGACCTGTGCCTCAAGGGAGGGCTCCCGTCTACTCTCTCTGCACTGCGGGGGCCCTGAGCCTCGGGGTCAAGTGTGAAGGGGGCACCCAGCCGGCCCTGCTGCCCTGAGTCCTGCCTTCTCCACGCGCCACTGTGGCTCCCCTGCTTCTCAGTGTCTCAGTCGGTGCTTCTGGGGACGCTGTGTGGATGGGTCTGTGCCGGTGTCCTGGCTCGGTGTCCGGAGCACTGCAGTTCCCAGGTTGCAGCGGGCCCACCCACCCTGCCTGGTGTCCAGCCGGGGGCTGGTGGTCAGAGGTCAGAGTAGCTCTGTCCTCCCCCTGCGCTGCCTCTGACCTGTGGCACGTGGCACACACAGACCCAGCAGGAGCAGCCGGTGGAGTGAGTGCAGACGCTGGAAGGGAAGGGCCGGGAGGGTGACAAGGCCTCTCCCAGTAGGAAGTGTCCCTCCTGGGCAGGGAGGGGACCAGAGCTCCTCCGGCCACACTGGCGTACCAAAGTCACATGACCTCCCTGGTGGGTGTTTGTAGGAAACGGGTTCGTGGGTGGGCTCTTCCTGCCGCCCCCGTGCTTGGCAGCAGCCCCAGGCCACCCCCTCGTCCAGGCAGCTCAGATCCCAGCGTGGAAGTGGTTCTGCCGCTTTCAGGAAATGGGCCGTCATCCCTGAGCCACATTTGACGTCATCCTGCTTGTGCAGTGTTAATTTCCGGAGTTTCCGGAGGGACCTGGCCACGGTCAAGCACTTCTAGGAACGGGCAGGCCCTCTGAGCCGAGAGACCGTTTTTGTTGCTGGCGTGGTGCGGCGGCTCACGCAGACTTTCCGTCTCCAGGGAGAGTCTGGGAACTCGCACTCCCTCCTTCGCAGTCCGAGCCTGGAACGTTGGGAGGTCGAGTGCCGCTTCCTCCCTGCGTGCTCTCGTGGGGCGGGCACAGTTCCCGCAGGAGTGTAGGGTTAGGGCTTCCTGACCTCTCTGGAAGCGTCCCCCGGCGTCTGCCTTCTGCTCCTGGACCCTGAGGGAGGGCCCAGCTCGCAGTCTGGGCTCGGACCCAGGGCAGACCCTGTTCTGACCCGTGCACGCTGGGCCCAGGGGCTGCAGGGGACGCATTTGTTTGATGCTGAACCAGCGGAGAGGATGGTGGTCAGGAAGGTGGTCAGGGCCCCGTCCCACCCTCACACTGCCCTCCACCCCGCAGGGAAGGTGCTGAGCTACTGGTGCTTCAGCCCCGGCCACAGCATGCGTGAGCTGGTCCGCCAGGGCGTCCGCACTCTCATCCTCACCAGCGGCACGCTGGCCCCCGTGTCCTCCTTTGCCCTGGAGATGCAGATGTACGGGCCATGCCCTGCCAGGAGCCTAAGAGCTGGTGACATTGGTGCTGCCAGCCGGGTGGGGGTGGGGTGCACTGGCTTGGGTGGGTGCCAGGAGTCCCTGTTAGCCGGGTGCTGGTGTCGGGCCTGGCGGGCTGTGGGGGTGCTCTGTGCTGCTGCCCACTGTCCGCTCCCTTGGCCGTGCTCAGCCCTTTCCCTGTCTGCCTGGAGAACCCCCACGTCATCGACCAGCACCAGATCTGGGTGGGCATCGTCCCCAGAGGCCCCGATGGAGCCCAGCTGAGCTCCGCCTTCGACAGACGGTAAGGGGGTCCAGTCTCGGGCCCGGGCAGGGCGAGGAGGCGGGAAAGCGGGGCTCAGCCTGGGGACCCCCGTGGCAGTGGCCTGCTTGGCTCTGTGCAGGTTTTCTGAGGAGTGTCTGTCCTCGCTGGGGAAGACGCTGGGTGAGTGCTGCACGTGGAAGACCTTGCCCCTCCCC
>VSMD01035451.1:0-84926 GCA_008750895.1 Mirza zaza
TTTAAATAACACAATTATTTAAGATGGATGTATTTTTCTGACAAATGACATAAAATAAATACTACTAAAGTATTATTAAAGATAGAAATATCAGAGGTAAAAAATGTTGGATACTGTCTAGATAACACTTAATCTCTTACACACACACTTCTAAGCGATGACTACTGGTGAGTGACTTACATAACTAGAAGGATGATCACAGAAAGAGTGACCTTCAAGCTGAAGACTCTATCTAAGTCTCTTGCTAGCCCTAATATTAGAGAGTCCTACCTCATACTCCAGATGCCCCCTTGATGGAAGTGGTTTACCACTGCTGATACCAACCAACTTTGATTCAAAGCTTCCTCTTTGCCAAACAAGCACTGCATTTATCATTTTACTATTAATACATTATCTCATTTAATCCTCACAACAATTTGGGAAACATATATTCCCGTTCTCCTAATTTTATAGAGAATGAGAAGGCCAAGATTTAGTTTACTCTACTTGTCGAACTACATTCGAAATAAAAAAAAAAATAAAAAATCTAGGTTTTAAATTCAGGTCAGACTGAAGGTTAGAACATGTACCCTGTACTACTGATGTCACCAAGATATAAGTGCCTCAGTGATGACCACTAATAACTAGTTCCTTATTCAGTTTTCTCTCCTCACTATCAATATCTTGCCCAATTGCCTAAAACTTGCTGGGCCTCCAATCTGGCCCTGAGGACATGGACAGCATTCAGGACCCTAATTTCCTCTCATGGGCAGTTAATCATAACTCCCAAATTTCTATGATATGTGTCCACTTCTCCCCATCTCTCCAGTGCAATGGCTGTCCCTATTGGTTTTCTTATATATATGATTGTCCTTTCACAGGACAGCCAGGACAAGCTGTTTAATTAAAAGAATTTAATTGTATCCATTTTAATGCTATCGAGTAATATGTGTACTTAATTCAAATGGCTTACAAAAGAAAGCAATGCTCCAGAGCCCCATCCATTACAAATCCAAAGTCTCACTCCCCATAGGTAAACACTTTGATTCTTTAAACTATTGCATGTTTGAGATACTTCATTATCTAAAAATAAACTGTCTTGCAAATGAAAAATTTAGAATTTCTGTCTGTGTTCTTGCTGTTTTCTCTTCTTGTTTAAGTTGAATATAACTGATACATAGAGAAAATTAGTGGTTTTTCCATACCTGAAAGTATCTGTACAGATTTTATTTTTTGAACTTATTATTAGAAAGTAAGAATAATAATATTAAATGGGATAAATATCAAAAAAACAAATTTTAATATATATTCTATTTAAAAGATAGAATAAAAATTAATAAGAATGGCCTTTATCAAAAAGTCCCAAAACAATAAATGTTGGTGTGGGTGCGGAGAGATAGGAACAATCCTACACTGCTGGTGGGACTGCAAACTAGTTCAACCTCTGTGGAAAGCAATATGGAGTTACCTTAAACAGATACAAGTAGATCTATCATTTGATCCAGGAATACTACTACTGGGCATCTACCCAAAAGAACAAATGATACTCAACAAAAAAGACACCTTCACTCGAATGTTTATAGCAGCACAATTCACAATTGCAAAGTTGTGGAAACAGCACAAGTGCCCATCAATACATGAGTGGATTAATAAAATGTGGTATATGTATACCATGGAGTACTATTCAGTTTTAAGAAACAATGGTGATATAGTACCTCTTGTATATTCCTGGATAGATCTGGAACCCATTCTACTAAGTGAAGTATCCCAAGAATGGAAAAACAAGCACCACATGTACTCACCAGCAAATTGGTATTAACTGATCAACACTTCAATGGACATATAGGAATAACATTTATCAGGTGTCAGGCAGGTGGGAGAGGGCAGGAGGGGATGGGTATATACATACATAATGAGTGATATGTGCACTGTCTGGGGGATGGTCACACTTGAAGCTCTGACTCAAGGGGGGGGAGGCCAAGGGCAATATATGAAACCTTAACATTTGTATCCCCATAATATGCTGAAATAAAAAAAATTAATAATTGCTCACTACTAACAGGCCATGAAATGTCACAGTACTATGTTTGAAATTTACAGAGCTTGTAATAAGTACAGTGAATGTGGAATCTCTCAGATAAGGTTATTACAAATAAGTTATTCATTTTATTCTAGCAAAATAAAGAATAAATATAAACCTTATCCAACCAAGAATGTGTTTTTGGTTTCTTTTACACTCATGTGTATTTCCTTCAGCTTTTTCTTTATATCTTATGCATAGCAAGATATAATAATATCTAACTCAGTTCATTGCTATCTAGCAGTAATCAAAAATGTGGAAGCAATTCAAGTGTCCATAGATAAAAGAATGGATGAGCAAAGAATGTGTGATGTACATATAAGAGAATATTATTCACCTTTATAAAGGAAGGAAATTCTGACATATGCTACAACATGGATGAGCCTTGAGGACATTATCCTAAATGATATAAGGTAGTCACAAAAACACAAATACTGCAAAAAAATCCACACATAGGATGTACCTGTAGTAGTCAAGTTCATAGAGGCAGAAAGTAAATGGTGGTTTACCAAGTCTGAAAGTGAGAGGGGAATGAAGACTTATTGTTTAGTGGTTTCAAAGTATCAATTTTACAAGATGAAAAGAGTTCTAGAGATGGATGATGATGGTTGCACAACAATGAATGTTCTTAGTACCAATGAACTATATGCTTAAAATGGTTAAGATGAAAATTTTATGCTATCTGTATTTTACTACCATTAAAAATAATTTTTTAAAATAAAGAAACAACATACCTACAGACCAATATAAAGAATAGAGAGCACAGATATAAACCCACACATAAATGATCAACTAATTTTAGAAAAGGTCACTAAGAATACACAATAGAAAAAAGATAGTCTCTTTGATAAACGCTTTTGAAAAAACTGATTATCTGCCTGCATAAGAATAAAATTGGATGCCTCTTAAACCATTCACAAAAACCAACTCAACATGGATTAAAGACCAAAACATAAGACCTAAAACCATAAATTTCCTAGAAGAAAACCTGGGGGGATATGCCCCTGACATTGGCCTGGGCAATAATTTTTTCGGTTTAATAGCAAAAACTCAGGTAAGAAAAGCAAAAATAAACAAGTGAAACTACAAAACAAAAACGTATTCTGCATAGCAAAGGATACATTCAAAAAAATGAAAAGGCAACCCATGAATTGGGAGAAAATATTTGCAAATCATATATCAGAGAAGAGGTTAACGTCCCCAAAATATAAAGAACTCATATAATAATTCAATAGCAAAAAAAAAAACTGGTTAAAAATGGGCACATGATTTGAATAGACATTAATCAAAAGGAGACATATGAATGGCTAAAAGGTAGATATAAAAGCTATTAATCAATATTCCTAATCATCAAGAAAATGCAAATCTAAACCACAATGAGATATCACCTCATATTTTACAATGGAGATTATAAAAATGAGAAGAGATAAGTGTAGCCAAATGTATAGAGAAAAGGGAACCCTTGTACATTGTTGGTAGGACTGTACATCAATGTATCCATTATAGAAACTGTATGGGGATTCCTCAAAATGATCCAGCAATCTTTTTACAGTGTATATACTCAAAGGAAATGGAATCAGCACCTCATGGAGATTCTGAGCCACCATGTTCATTGCAGTTTTAATCACAATAGCCAAGATATAAAAATAATATAAGTCTTCATGAAGATATAAATGGATGAAAAAAATTTGGTATCTATACACACACTGTAATATTATTCAGCCTTTTAAAAGAAACACAATATGGGTGGTCCTAAAGGCCATTATCCTAAATAAAATAACCCATACACGGAAAGAAAAGTATTGCATGTCCTAGCTCTCTGGGAGGCGGAGGCAGGCAGATTGCTTGAGCTCAGGAGTTCGAGACCAGCCTGAGCAAGAGCGAGACCCCATCTCTACTATAAATAGAAAGAAATTAATTGGCCAACTAATATATATAAAAGTTGCTGTGAGCTAGGCTGACGCCACGGCACTCACTCTAGCCTGGGCAACAAAGCGAGACTCTGTCTCAGAAAAAAAAAAGAAAAGTATTGCATGATCTCACTTATATGTGGAATCTAAACCAAAATGACAAATACATAGAAACAGAGAGCAGATTGGCGGTTACTAGGGGAAGAAGGGGAGGTACTGGAAAATGTAGGTCAAAGGCTAAAATGTTGCAGTTATGTAGGATAAGTTTAGCAATCTAATGTACAGCAAACCGAACTGACAACACGTCAAAAAAAAAAAAAAGTCCACCATGACCAAGTGGGCTTCATCCCAGGGAAGAAAGGATGTTTCAACATATGTCAGTCAATAAATGTGATTGATCACATAAAAATAAGGACCATATGATCATCTCAATAGATACATTTAAAAATATTTGCCCAGCCTTTTACTTATTTTGTGTCAGAAAGTTGCTGTAATATTGATACAAATTAACCTGCCACATCCAGATGTGGAAGTCTCTATACTTTAAAAAGAAAGGGTTAGCTGAAAAGGAATGTGTCCCAGAAACAAAAGTCCCCTAGTTGTAAAGTGTTCTCAAACAACCCCTTACTTTGTTCTCCAGAGAGAATATATGCCTCAAAAGAAATTGAATTATTAAGAGGGTACTCATGGTCTTAAGTATTTATTTAACCTGGATGTGCCTCTCTGAAATCCTCTCTCAAATAAGGATTGAAAAAAAAATGTTAAGTAGTCATTCTCTGTATTAATTAGGTTAATATTGTACTTGTAAATCACTGAGAACAGTGCCCAGAATGTAGTGAACAATTTCATTATTAACTGCTATTGCTAATACTGT
Organism: Mirza zaza; assembly: GCA_008750895.1. Lineage (NCBI taxonomy): Eukaryota > Metazoa > Chordata > Mammalia > Primates > Cheirogaleidae > Mirza > Mirza zaza. The sequence continues at coordinate 4,844 of VSMD01035451.1, forward strand.
TACTGCAGCTATTGCTACTATTACTAATATTTACCTTCTAGATCTTCTAACTCTCCAAATATGAAAGTACATAAGGGCCAAACTATTCAATAGGTTGTGATTACAAACCTTTTAGTAAACTAGGCAGGGATTCTAGTTGCTAATCCGGGTTATTACAGTGTCAAGGCAGTGGTGTAGATCTGGTGAGTATGAGTTTGTGCAAATACTGTCACGTACAATCACTTGAATCAGGTGGAAGCATTGAACATTTCATTGACAAGAATTCAAAGTCAGCAGAGACAGTAGTTTAAGCAAGAAGAAAAGCTTCATCCAGCCATCCATTATCATTAATTCTTTTTCCTTTATTCAAATATGCAATGATGCTTAGTAAGTTCCAGGAATAGGAATTGTTATGAAAATTAAGGCATTGGGGAAAAAGAAAGGCATTGAGTTTCAATATGAAGTTTATGACATTGTGGAGAAAGGAAATATTGAATCTGTATATACATATGCATTAAGTGAGCTGTAGAAAATACACAGGGTTATATGTAATATTGTTCTATGAAATCCTAAAAAAATAACACACATCACTAGAAAACATTCCCCTACCAAGTTCTCTCTTCAAAGCCCCCTTAATCTCCTTATTCCTAAGAGTGTAGATGAGGGGGTTCAACATGGGGATCACCACCGTGTAGAACACAGACACCACCTTGTTCTGGTCAGTCGAGTAGCTGGACTTGGGCATCACGTAAATGAATGTAATGGTCCCATAGAACAGAGTGACGGCAGTGAGGTGGGAAGTGCAGGTGGAGAAGGCCTTGTGGCGCCCCTCGCTGGAGCGCATCTTCAGGATGGTGATGAGGATGTAGATGTAGGAGACAGCTATGACAAACACAGTGACCACAATGATGGAGCCAGAAGAAAATGAAGGAACAACTATGGAGATACTGGCATCAGAACAGGAGAGTTCAATTAAGGGAGCAAAATCGCAGAAAAAATGATTGACTCTATTTGGTCCACAGAAAAGTAAAGAAAAGAAGGAAAAGACAAAGGAGGAAGCATTAAGAAAACCACCTGTGTAAGCCACTACAAGTAGCTGAACACAGACTTGAGTGGACATTTTGGTTGAATAAAGCAGTGGGTTGCAGATTGCCACAAAGCGGTCATAAGCCATGGCAGCCAGAAGGAAGCATTCAGCTGTCCCAAAGAAAGCAGTTGAACCAAGCTGGGTGACACATCCAAGGGGGGAGATTGTGTTTCTCTCCACCAGGAAGTTTACAAGCATGTTAGGGGTGACAGAAGATGAAAACCCTATGTCAGCAGAAGCCAAGTGGCTCAGAAAAAAATACATAGGGTGATGGAGCTGAGAGGAGATTCTGATGAGAATGATTATGCTGAGGTTGCCAGATATGGTCACCAGGTAGATGCACAGGATGATCAGGAAGAGGACGACGCGAAGGACTGGATCATCTGTTAAGCCCAATAGAATGAACTCTGTCACAGCAGTGTGGTTCCCAACCACCAGGGAATCCATGAGTCAATGCAGCTGCTCCTCAAATGAACCTGTGATGAGAACCACACACTAAAGCTGTTAACTTTGATGGTTGCATTTTCATTAATAGATATATGAAGGTTAATATAAACAAATATATAATTCAAGGAAAGTTTGGACTAAAAATTGTTTTTTTATTAATTTTTTTAGTTCAGCATATTACAGGGGTACAAATGTTTACATTACGCATATTGCCCTTGTCCTACCTGAGTCAGAGCTTCAAGCGTGTCCATCCCCCAGATGGTGCAGACCGTACCCATTAGCTGTGAATATACCCATCCCTTCCTGCTCCCTTCCATCTGCCCGACACCCAATGAATGATACTAATATATGTGCACTTAAGTGTTGATCAGTTAAAACCAATTTGATGGTGAGTATATGTGGTGCATGTTTTTTCCATTCTTGGGCTCCAGCTCTATCCAGGATAATACAAGAGGTGCTATATCACCATTGTTTTTTTGTGGCTGAGTAGAACTCCATGGTATACATATACCACATTGTATTAATCCACTCATGTATTCATGGGCACTTGGGTTGCTTCCACATCTTTGTTTTATTGAATTTAGAGTGTCATTGTTATATATTTTTGTGTAATGAGTCATTCTATATTTTAAATCGTTTTTACCAGAAACACCAAGATGACTTACTTCACATAATGTATATCCTTTTTTATTCTTTTTACAAAATGTACTTAAAGTAGCTTTGAAGCTAAAGATTAAAAAATATAACAAAAATGGATAATAAGTACAACAAAAAAGATTAAAACATCTAAGTGTAGGATTATGCAACAGAGACTTGAGTATTGGCTAACATTTACTGAATGGTTACTAAATTACTGGCACAGGGTTAAGAAATACATATGCATTTTTTAATGTCCATACAATAATAATCAGTAGTTTTAATTCATATTTTGTAGATGAGGAACCTGAATTTATAACTTACCTAAAGTTACATAGCAAGTGGTGGAAACAGGATATGAACCCCAGGCAGTCTAGATCCAGTCAATTCCTGCAAAAACTATAAATGAAAGTGAATATTTGCCATGAAATCTAGTACACTTGAAAATAGGTGGATAACAGATTAGTATTTCAGTTTTCTGACAATTAATGTATAACGGAGGTACCTAATTAGTTATATGGTTTACCATGTCTATTGGTTAAACAACACTAGGTTTTAAAAGGAGAAATATAATTTTCTTGAAGAGACAAGGAAGAAATAGAAAGGAATTTCAAGTTTTGTTTATGAATGAAGGCACCTAGTGTAAATTGATTAACTTATTTTAATATTTCTAGTTAAAACATTGTTGTATCTGGTAGCTTGATATATCAATATAATCACTATGCAAATGTTATATGATTAATATTCAGTGCATAATTGTAGTATACTTATTCAAATAAAGCAAATAATTTCCTAATGTAACAATGTTTTCTAATTGAAGTATTGATATTATAGAATAAAATAGTATTATTTTGGAAATAATTTACAGCTGAATAACAGTTTCAGCCTATGAACTTTATAGTTTACTCACATTCACCAGCTAGTGGCCAGACTGAGTCTCTTCTCCAAGTTTTCTGACTTTACATCTTTGACTTTGTCCAGAGTATCCAGTTGTCTGTGATGCTGGAGCATTCAGACCAATAAACAAAGCAGGTCTTTCCACAACATATTTACTCGCAGTAAGTTTACAAAGCACCTCACAGTTAGTGAAGTTATTAGCATCATGGCTGAGTGCCAAGTTTAGATAGCATTAAATGACCAGGTGAGCTTCTGTTCTTTTAACTGGGTAAATGAGAATTATGCCTATTTATTCACACTAAATTAGCAGTGGAAATTCAATTGAATTTGGCTAAAGTTACTTGTTAGATTACTGACAGATTACATCTGCCCTGTTTTCAACTATGACTTCTAAGTACAAATACATAAGTATGGGTAAACTATAAACTTTTTAGGCTGAAACTTTATTCAGCTGTCTATTATTTCGAAAATAATACTATTTCATACTATAATATCAATACTTCAATTAGAAAACATTGTTACATTAGGAAATTATTTGTTTGGTTTGAATAGAGAGACAATTTTTGTAGAATAAAGGGTTCTCAAATGGTAAATGAAAATCAATATATCAAATTCACTGATAAAAGCCAAAATCTTACTTCTTCAAAGAAGAATTGGCTGGGCATGGTGGGTCATGCCTGTAATCCTCTGGGAGGCCAAGACGGGAGGATCACTCAAGGTCAGGAGTTTGAAACCCCAGACTGAGCAAGGGTGAGACCCTGTCTCTACTAAAAATAGAAAGAAATTAATTGGCCAACTAAAAATATATAGAAAAAATTAGCTTGGCATTGTGGCGCATGCCTGTAGTCCCAGCTACTCAAGAGGCTGAGGCAAGAGGATCGCTTGAGCCCAGGAGTTTGAGGTTGCTGTGAGCTAGGCTGATGCCAGGCAATCTAGCCCAGGCAACAGAGTGAGACTCTGTCTCCAAAAAAAAAAAAGAAGAAGAAGAAGAATTCGCTCATCTTACAGCTATAGATTCAAAGTCCTGTTATTATATGTCACCCACACGATATTATTGCTTGCCTTTGGGGATAAATCTCTAAAGATTTTAAAGATTCAAATATGAATTCAAAAGCACCAGGGATCATTATCACGTTCTCAAGTGAACATTGAACATTTCAATCCACACAAACACAACTAATCTTTAAGGGTCTGTCAATACTCAAGCGATCAGTTTTCTTCATTTTATCTAGGTGTTGCTGTACTTTTTCATTTGATGATTATTGGGAGTATAATACAATGAATTATCTCATGGCTAACTATTGATTCTAAGGTTACTGTGATATCTCAGGTTAAAAAACATTAAACTGCATAAAGCAGTTACCTTACCTCCATTCATTCAACACTTATTCATGTTGTAAGTATTTTGTAGTGATAAATTAAGACACTCCATTAGGTACCTTTGGAAATATGGAGTGGAAATCCCACATAAAATTGAATTTCAAATACCACAATTATTTAAGTGGTAGACCTATATTTTCCTGTCAAAACATATAAAATAAATACTACTAAAGTTATATAGATAGAGAACTGGAAAGTAAAATAGTTGGATGCTTTCCAGGTAAGACTTAGTCTCTTATACCATGTCTCCAAGACTTAATCTCTTATACACACACTTCCAAGGGATGACTACTGGTGAGCGACTTACATGACTAGAAGGATGATCATAGAGACAGTGACCTTCAAGCTGAAGACTCTATCTGAGTCTCTTGCTAATCCTAATATTAGAGAGTCCTATCTCATACTCTCTCCTGATGCCCCTTTGGTGGAAGTGGTTTACCACTGCTGACACCAACCAACTTTCATTCAGAAAGTTGCTTGGCTTTGCCAGCCAAGCACTGTGCTTGTCACTTCACTACATTATCTCATTTAATCCTCACAATCATTTGGTGAGCAAATATCCCCATTCTCCTAATTTTACAGAGACTGAGAAGGTCAAGATTTAGTTTAATCTACTTGTGCAACTGTACTCAACTGGGAAAAGTAAATCTAGGTTTTAAATTCAGGTCGACTGAAGGTTACAATGTGTACTCTGTACTACTGATGTCGCCAAGATGTAAGTGCCTCAGTGACAACCACTGGTTCCCAACTAGTTCCTGATTTACAGTTTCTCTCCTTACCTTCAACACCTTGCCTAATTGCCTACAACTAGCTGGGCCTCCAGTCTGGCCTGGAGGACATGGCCAGAATTCAGGATTCTAATTTCCTCTCATGGGCAGTTAACCATACCTCCCAAATTTCTATGATATGTGTCCACTTCTCTGCATCTCTCCAGTGCAATAGCTGAACTAATTGATTTTCTTATATGTATGATTGCCCTTTCACAGGACATCCAGAATAAGTTAATTAAAATAAATTAATTATATCCATTTTAATGCTATTAAATAATTATATGTACTTAATTTGAATGACTTATAAAAGAAAGCAATACTCCAGAGAACCATCCTTTAAAAATCCAAAGCCTCACTTCCTGCAAGTAACCACTTTGACTCTTTAAACTATTTCATGATTGAGATACTTCTGTATCTGAAAATAAAATGTTTTACTAAAGAAAAATTTAGAATTTACGTCTGTGTTCCTGCTGTTTTTCCCTTTTTGCTTAAGTTGAATATAATCAATGCAAAAAAGACAATTGGTAGTTTTCCACACCTGAAAGGATCTGTACAGATTTTATTTTTGAATTTATTATTACAAGGTAAGATCAACAATATTAAATGAGCTAAATGTCAAAAAACAGGCCAGGCAGGGTGGCTCACGCCTATAATCCTACCACTCTGGGAGGCCAAGGCAGGCAGATTGTTTGAGCTCAGGAGTTCGAGACCAGCCTGAGCAAGAGCGATACCCCATCTCTACTAAAAATAGAAGGAAATTAGCTGGACAACTAAAAATATATAGAAAAAATTAGCCAGGTATGGTGGTGCATGCCTGTAGTCCCAGCTACTTGGGAGGCTAAAGCCAGAGGATTGCTTGAGCCCAGGAGTTTGAGGTTGCTGTGAGCTAGGCTGACGTCATAGCACTCTAGCCTGGGTAATACAGCAAGACTCTGTCTCAAAAATAAATAAATAAATAAATAAAATAAAATAAATTTTAATCAACATTCTATTACAAAGATAGAATAAAATTAATAATTGCTCATTGCTAATAGGTCATGTAATGTCATGCAATGTCATGCTACTACAGAATTTATAGAGTAATTAATAAGTATAGTGAAAGTGGAATCTCTCAGATAAGGTTATTGCAAATAAGCTATTCACTTTATTCTAGCAAAGTAGAGAATAAATATAAACCTTACCCAACAAAAAAGTATTTTTTTTTTAGACAGAGTCTCACTCTTGTTGCCCCGGCTAGAGTGCTGTGGTGTCAGCCTAGCTCACAGCAACCTCAAACTCCTGGGCTCAAGCAATCCTCCTGCCTCAGCCTCTTGAGAAGCTGGGACTACAGGCATGTGCCACCATGCCCGGCTAATTTTTTCTATATATTTTTACCTGGCCAATTAATTTCTTTCTATTTTTAGTAGAGACGGTGTCTTGCTCTTGCTCAGGCTGGTCTTGAACTCCTGAGCTCAAACAATCCACCCACCTTGGCCTCCCAGAGTGCTAGGATTACAGGCGTGAGCCACTCTGCCCACCCAAAAAAGTATTTTTGATTTCTTTCACAGTCGTATATATTTCCTTCAGCCTTTTATTTATATCTTAAGCATAGCAACATATAATATTAATACCTAGCTCAATTCACTATTATCTCAAAGTCCTGTGTTACTGAAAAATTCAGTTTCTTTATCTTTCAAGTTTTTTTCTATGGATTATATAAGTAATCTTATTTAAATTTAATTTTAGTCAAGACTGAATTAGACAACTTACAGTTTAAAATTTGGACTTCTACAGCTTATACCATTCTTTATTGATGCAGAACTTATGCTTTCTTCCATTGACATCTGGCACACCTCTGCCATTCACAAAATACACACAAGGCATCTTCCCCTATTGCCTTCCTTCAATATTATTATATTTTCATTTTCTGTGTTATTATACTTCGAAACTTTATCTAATATACATTTTACTTCAATTAATTTAATCTGAATTAGTTATGTAAAATATTATATGACCCCCTATTTTATTTATGAGAATAAAGATATCTACATGCCTCCATTTCTCTTCAATTCTCTTCCCAAAATTTGCCTCTCTCTTTCAGTTACCTGTAACTTGACACTGCATTCTGTAATTAGCTCTAAGTTTTAAAACTTCTGTGTGCTGATTTTCTGTATTATTTTCAAAATATGAAAACAAATACTGATACTCTTATGAGTATATAAATAGTGCCCACTGGAGACCCAGGACTTTTCCTGAAATTGCATCCTTATTTGCTTTACTTCTTTTCCCTCTCCTGCTTCCCTATTTCCTTGTTTCTCCTGGGAGTATCTCCTTGATAAATTATTTTAAACAAACCCTAGAGAGTGATGTCAGCAAGATGGACAACTAGAAAACCTTAGCACTTAAGTATCTAAAACCTAATGGTAGATAGATCAGTAGGGTGACTATAGCTTACAATAATTTATTAAATATTTCAAAATCCACAGAAGAGAAGAATTTGGATAGTTCCAGCATAAAGAAGAGACAAATACTTAAGGTGATGAATATCCAAAGTACATAGATTTTATCTTTACAAATTATGTTAATGTATTACACTATCACATGTACTCCAAAACTATGCATATCTCTTATATAACAACAAAATGAAGTAAAAAGATAAATCAAGAAAGCAATTTCATTTAGGATAACATAAAAAAAAGAATAAAATACTTAGGTAGGAATACATTTAACCAAGGAAGTAAAAGATCTGTACTCTGAAAAATATAAAACATTAATGAAAGAAATTGAGGATACAAATAAATGACCCCAAATACCTAAAAATATCTTCAGAAAAAATCACAAAGCTGAAAATATCACACTTACCGATTTTCAATTTTATTAAAAAGATATAGTAATCAAAACAGTATGGTGCTGACATAAAAACAAACCCACAGAAAGGCTAATAAAAACTACAATGAGATAGCAACTCATACCAATCAGGATGGCTACAATCTAAAAAAAAGAAAAAGAAATTAAGTATTGATATGTATGTAGAGAAATTGAAACCTTTGTGAACTACCAGTGAGAATGCAAAATGGTGTAGCCACTGTTGAAAACAGTATGGCAGTTCTCAACAAATTAAAAATAGAATTATCATATGATCTAGCAATTTCACTTCTGGCTTTATACTCCCCAAAATTGAAAAAAAATGGGTATACACCCCAAACATTAAGACATGTATACACCTATGTTCATAACAGCATCCTTCACAATAGCCAAAAATGTGGAAGAAACCAAAGTGTTCATGGATAGATAAATGGATAAACAAGAAATGTGGACTATACATACAAGAGAATATTATTCAGCCTTATAAACAAAGGAAATTTTGGCATATGCTACAACATTGATGAGCTTTGAGGACATTATGCTAAATGATATAAGCCAGCCACAAAAACACAAATACTACAAAAAATTCCACATATAGGAGGTACATAAAGTAGTCAAGTTCATAGAGGCAGAAAGTAAATGGTGGTTTACTGAGGCTGAAATTGAGAAGAGAATGAAAAGTTATTGTTTAGTGGTTACGAAGTATTGATTTTGCAAGATGAAAAGAGCTCTAGAGATGGCTGATGCTGATTGTTGCATAACAATGTGAATGTTCTTGACACCACCGAACCATACACTTTAAAAGATTAAGATAGAAATTTTATGCTATGTGTATTTTACTACAACTAAAAATAATTTTTAAAATAAAAAGGAACATACCCACAGATCAAAAGAGAGAATAGAGGGCACAGAAATAAACCCACACATAAATGACCAACTAAATTTAGACAAGGCCACTAAGAATACACAATAGGAAAAGGATAGTCTCTTTAATAAACACTTTGGGAAAAACTGAATATCTGCATCCAAAAGAATAAAATTGGACTCACCTTAAACCATTTACAAAAGCGAACTCAAAATGGACTAAAAATTCAAACATGAGACCTAAAACCGTAAAATTTCTAGAAGGAAACTTAGGGAAAAATGTCCTTGACATCGGCCTGGCAATAACTTTTTCAATTTGACAGCAAAATCTCAGGCAGGAAAAGCAAAAATAAACAAATGGACTACATAACTAAAAATATTCTTCATAGCAAAGGAAACATATAACAAAATAAAAAGGAAAGCTATGAAATGGGAGAAAATATTTGCAAACCATATGTCTGATAAGAGGTTAATATTGGAAAAATATAATGAACTCATATAATTCAAAAGCAAAAAAAACCTGATTAAATATGGGCACAAGATCTGAATAGACATTTCTCAAAAGAAGACATATAAATGGCCAACAGGTAGATAAAATGCTGCTATGCAAATCAAAACCACAATGAAATATCACCTCGCACTTTTTACAATGGCGATCATAAAAATGACAAGAGATAGCAAATATTGGTAAAGGTGAGGCGATAAGGGAACCTTTGTGCACTGTTGGTGGGACTGTAAATCGGTGTAGCTATTATGCAAATAGTATGGAGATTCCTCATAATGACCCAGCTATCCTTTGGCAGGGTATATACCCAAAGGAAATAGAATCAGAACCTCATGGAAATTCAGATCCACCATGTTCATTGCAGTTTTATTCACAATAGCCAAGATATGGAAACAAGGTAAGAGTCCATCAACAGATAAATGGATGGGAATGCTATAAAAATGTCCATGTACATTCACTCAAAAACATAGAGGAAATGGATAAATTCCCTGAAACACAGAATGTCCTAAGATGCAATCAGGAAGAAATAGAACTCCTGAAGAGACAAATAACAAGCAAGGAGATTGAAGCAGTAGTAAAAAGTCTTCTAACAAAAAAAAAAAAGCCCCAGGCCATATAGATTCACAGGTGAATTTTTCCAGACCTATGAAGAAGAGCCGGTACCCATACTGATGAAATTATTCCGTTACAATGAGAAGGAGGGACTCCTCCCCAATTCATTCTATGAAGCCAATATCACCTTGATACCAAAGCCAGGAAAGGACACAACAAAAAAAGAAAACTACAGACCAATATCTCTTATGAATATAGATGGAAAAAATGCTCAATAAAATACTAGCAAACTGAATTCAACAGCCCATAAAAAATAATCCACCATGACCAAGTGGGCTTCATCCCAGGGCAGAAATGATGTTTCAACATATGTAAATCAATAAATGTGATTCACCACATAAACAGAAGCAAAAACAAAGACCGTATGATCATCCCAACACATACACTTAAAAATATTACCAAGACTTTTATTTATTTTGTGTCAAAATTTATGTGATATAAATTAACTTCCCATATCCAGATGTGGAAGTCGGTATTCTTACTTTAAACAGAAAGGGTTACCTAGAAAAGAATGTGTCCCAGAAATGCAAGTCCCCTAGTGGTGAAGTGTTCTCAAAGATCCCCTCCCTCCTCTGCTCACAACAGAGAATATATGCCTCATAACAAATCAAACTATTAAGAGGATATAAGGATTGAAAAATATTGACAGGAGTCATTCATTCTCAGGATCAATTACGTTACTACTGTACTTGTAAATCACTGAGATAGTGCCTAGAATGTAGTGAAAAAGTTCATCCTTAACTGCTATTGCTAATACTGTTACTAGAACTACTGCTACTGTTACTAATATTTAGCCTCCAGATTGTCTAACTCTGCAAATATGCAAGTATAAATATGCAAGGATAAATTATTTAGTAGAGTGTTACTACAAACTTTTTAGTAAACTAGGCTGGGATTCTAGTTGCTAATCTGGGTTATAACAGTGTCAAGGCAGTGGTGTAAATGTAATCAGTATGAGTTTGTGGAAAAGTCTGTCACATTCAATCACTTGATTCAGTTGGAAGCAATGAACATTTCAGTGGTGGGTATTCAAATTCAGCAGACAAAGTGTTCAAGCAAGAACAAAAGCTTCATTCAGCCATCCATTATCATGAATTCTTTTTCCTTTATTCCAAATATGCAATTATGCCTACATGTTCCACAAATTGTTGTGAATATTAACTGCATGGAGGAAGAAGAAACTGAGTTTCAATATGGAGTTCACAATATTTTGGAGAAAGGAAACAATGAATTCATATGTATACATGCATTAAGTATTCATTAAGTACACATGCATTAAGTATTCTGTGTAATTATATTACACAGAAAAAAATGTTCTGTGTAATATAATTCTATAAAATCCTACAAAAATAACAGGCATCACCAGAAAATATTCCTCTACCAAGCTCTCTCTTCAGAGCCCCCTTGATCTCCTTGTTCCTGAGACTGTAGATGAGGGGGTTCAACATGGGGATCACCACCATGTAGAACACAGACACCACCTTGTTCTGGTCAGTCGAGTAGCTGGACTTGGGCATCACATAAATGAATGTAATGGTCCCATAGAACAGAGTGACCGCAGTGAGGTGGGAGGTGCAGGTGGAGAAGGCCTTGTGGCGCCCCTCGGTGGAGCGCATCTTCAGGATGGTGATGAGGATGTAGATGTAGGAGATGGCTATGACAAACACAGTGACCACAACGATAGAACCGACAGAAAGTGAGGAAACAGCTATTGGGACACTGGCATCAGAACAGGAGAGTTCAATTAAAGGAGCGAAATCACAGTAAAAATGATTGATTCTATTTGGTCCACAGAAGAATAAAGAAAAGAAGGAAAAGATAAAGGAGGAAGCATTAAGAAAACCACCAACATAAACCACTATGAGTAACTGGACACAGACTTGAGTGGACATTTTGGTTGAATAAAGCAGTGGGTTGCAGATTGCCACAAAGCGGTCATATGCCATGGTAGCTAGAAGAAAGCATTCAATTGTTCCAAAGAACGCAGCGACACCAAACTGGATGGTGCATCCAAGGTAGGAGATTGTGTTTTCCTCCACCAGGAAGTTCACAAGCATGTTGGGGGTGACAGAAGATGAATAGCTTATGTCAGCAGAAGCCAAGTGGCTCAGAAAAAGATACATAGGGTGATGGAGCTGAGAGGAGATTCTGATTAGAATGATTATGCTGAGGTTGCCAGATATGGTCACTAGGTAGATGCACAGGATGATCATGAAGAGGACAACACGAAGGACTGGATCATCTGTCAAGCCCAATAAGATGAATTCTGTCACAGCAGTGTGGTTCCTGTCCACCAGGGAGTCCATGAGACAAGGTAGCTGCTCCCAGAAAGAACCTGTGATGATAACCATACAATAAAGCAGTTATAAATTTGATGGTCTCAATTTCATTAATAAATACATGAAGGTTAATATGAACAAAAATATCATTCAAGGAAAGTTTGGACTAAAAATTATTTTATTGAATTTAGAATCTCATTGTTTATATATTTTTGTGTAATGAGTCTTTCTATATTTTAAAACTTGTTTTTATCAGAAACACTAAAAACTTACTACAAATAATGTATATCCTTTTTTATTCTTTCTAAAAAAATGTACTTCGCATGCCTTTGAAACTAAAGATTTAAAAACATCACAAAAAGGGATGGTAAGTATAGCAAAAAAGAGTAAAATATATGTAAGGGTAGGATTATGCAATGGAGACTTCAGTATTAGCTAACATTTACTGGATGGTTACTACATTACTGGCACAGGGTTTAGAAATATATATATGTATTTATTAATTTCCATAAAATAACATTCAGTATTGTTAATTTCCATTTTATAGATGAGGAACTTGAATTTGAAAATATGAAATGACTTACCTAAGGTTCCATTGCGAGTGTTGGAATCAGGATGTGAACCCCAGACAGTCTGGATGCAATCAATTCCTGCAGAAACTATGTTATAAAGAAAAATGAATAATATTTACCATGAAATCTAGGACACTGTAAAATAAGTACATGACAGATTAGCATTTCAGTTTTCTAACAATTAAAGTATAAAAGAGGTGACTACTTAGTTACATAGTTTACCATGTCCATCACTTAAAGAATACTAGTTTTTAAAAAGAGAAGTACAATTTTCTTCAATGAATAAGGAAGGAACAGAAAGGAACTTCAAGTTATGTTTATGAATGAAGTCACTAATATAAATTGGTTATCTTAATATTTCCAGTTAAAATGTTGTTACATCATGTAGTTTAATATATAAACCTAATCACTATGCAAAAGTTATGTGATTAATATTCAGAGCATAATTATAGTACATTTATTCAAACCAATCAAATAATTTCCTAATGTAACAATGTTTTCTAATGGAAGTATTGATATTATAGAATGAAATTCTATTATTTTGGAAATAATGTACAGCTGAATAAAAGTTTCAGCCTACAAAGTTTATAGTTTACACAGGTTCACACAGCTAGTGGCCAACTTGACTCTCTGCTCCACGTTTTCTAGCTTTATACCTTTCATGTTGTCCACATTGTCCAGTTGTCTGTGGTGCTGGAGCATTCAGATCTATAAACAAAGTAGATCTTTCTGCAACATATTTACTCACAAAGCATCTCATACTTAGTGAAGCTAATAGCATTGTGGATGAGTGCCAAGTTTAGATAGCACTAAATGAGCATGTGAGTCTATGTTCTTCTGGGTGGATAAATAAGAAATCTTGGTAGACTGAATTATGCCTGTTTATTTGCATAAATTGGCTATGGAAACTCATTTAATTCAGCTGAAGTTACTTGCTAGCTGACTGATAGATTACATCTGCCCTGTTCACAACTGTGACTTGTGAGTACACATACAACTCCAGAGAATAAACTGTTCTCAAATGGTAAAGAAAAATCAATACATCAGATTCACTCGCAAAAACCAAAATCATACTTCTTGAAAGAAAAATTCACTCATTTTACAGCTATAGATTCAAAGTTCTTATTATTATATGCCAACAACATGACTTCATTGCTTGCCTTTGGGGACAAATCTCTAAAGATTTTAGAGATTCAAATATGAATTCAAAAGCACCAGGGATTATTATCACATTCTCAAGGGAACATTGAACAGTTCAATCCAAAAAACACAACTAATCTTTAAGGATTCTTTCAATACTCAAGTGATCAAAGTTTTTCATTTTATATAGGTGTTGGAGTACTTTCATTTGATAATTATTGGGAGTATAATATTATAAAGTATGGCATGGATAAATATTGGTTCTTAGTTCACTTTGATATTTCAGGTTTAAAAATACTAAACTGCATATATAAAGCAGTTACCTTAGCTCCATTCATTCAACACTTATTCATGTTGTATTCTGTGGTGATAAATGTAAGACACTTCATTAGGTACCTTTGGAAATATGGAGTAGAAATCCCAAATAAAATTGAATTTCAAATACCAAAATTATTTAAGTAATGGACATGTTTTTTCCTGTCAAAAGATATAAAAATAAATACTACTAAAGTTGTATAGATAGAAAACTGGGAGGTAAAAACATTGGATTCTTTCCGGGTAAGACTTAGTCTCTTATATCACATGTCTCCAAGGGATGACTACTGGTGAGTGACTTACATGACTAGAAGGATGATCACAGAGACAGTGACCTTCAAGCTGAAGACTCTAAGTCTCTTGCTAACCCTAATATTAGAGAGTCCTACCTCATACTCCAGATGCCCCCCTGGTGGAAGTGGTTTACCACTGCTGATACCAACCTTCATTCAGAGCTTCCTCTTTGCCAACCAAGCACTGTGCTTATCATTTTACTACATTATTTCATTTAATCCTCACAATAATTTGGTAAGAAAATATTCCCATTCTCCTAATGAGAAGATCAAATTTTAATCTACTTGTCCAACTATATTCAATTGGGAAAATTAAATCTAGGTTTTAAATTGAGTTCAGACTGAAGGTTAGAATGTGTACTCTGTACTGCTAATGTCGCCAAGATGTAAGTAATTTGGTGATGACTACTGCTTCCCCACTAGTTCCTGATTTAGTTTTCTCTCCTCACCCTCAACACCTTGCCTAATTGCCTAAAACTAGCTGTGCCTCCAGTTTGGATCTAAGCACATGGCCAGCATTCAGGATACTAATTTCCTCTCATGTGTAGTTAATCATATCTGCTAAATTTCTATGATATGTGTCCACTTCTTCCCATCTCCCCAGTGCAATGGCTTCCTAATTAATTTTCCTATATGCATAATTGCCCTTTCACAGAACAGCCAGAGTGAGCTGGCTGCTAAATTAAAAGAATTTAATTGTATTCATTTTAAAGCTATCAAATAATTATATACGTATAATTCAAATGACTTATAAAAGAAAACAATGGTCCAGAGCCCCATTTTTACAAATCCAATGCCTCACTCCCTTTAGATAACCACTTTGACTCTTTAAACTATTTCATGATTGAGATACTTCAGTATTTAAAATAAAATGATTTTTTAAAGAAAAGCTCAGAATTTGTTTTGTTCCTGCTATTTTCGCTTTCTATTTAAGTTGAATACCACCAATGCAAAGAGGAAGACAAGAGTTTTTCCATACCTAAAGGGATCTGTACAGATTTTATTTGTTGAATTTAATATAATAATATTGAAACAATAATAGTCAATGAGTTAAAGAAAAAAAGAGAATAGGTTTTAATTCAATGATCTATTGCTAGGATAAAATTTAATAATTTTCTCACAGCTAACAGGCAATATAATGTCATAGTATGAAGTTTAAAAGTTATATTACAGTAAACATCTAGAGTTAACATTAAATCTCACATGCAATTTTTTATAAATAAGCTACTCAACTTTATTCTAGCAGTATAGAGAATAAATACAAATCTTATACCCCAACAAACCATGTTTTTAATTTTCTTAATTAATGGCCATATGCATATTGTGCAAACTTTTTCATATCTATATCACAAAGTATAATAGCCTGGCTCAGGTCACTTTCCTCTCAGTCTTTTGTTACTTAAAAATTCAGTTTCTTAATCTTTCAAGTTTCTAGCTATTGAAAATATAAGTCTTTTCCATCCTTTTATCCTTTCAGTATAATTATATTTTGATTTTATATTTTATTAAACTTTAAAATTTATGTAATATACATTTCTAATTTAATTTAGCTTGTTTTTCATTACAGAAAATATAACCCCCTGTTTTACAAGGATAAAGACATCTACATGCCTACACCTCTCTTCAACTCTCTTTCTAAAATTTGCTTCCCCATTTCAGTCTCCTGTGCCTTAACATTGCATTCTGTTATTAGTGCTAAGTTTTAAAAACTCTGTACGCTGATTCCAAAATATGAAAATCTATAAATGTTTATACCATTATTAGTATATAAATAATATCCACTGGAGAACCAGGACTCTTCCTGAAGTTGTACCCTAATTTTCTTTTCTTCCTCTACCCATTCTGCTTCCCTGACTCCTTTACCAGTTTCTGGGAGCATCTTCTTAATAAATCACTTTAAAATAAACCTCTTCTCAGGATCTGTTTCTGGGGAAACCATCCTAAGATAGCATACATACAGAATCCGAAACCAGAACTTGCTAAGTATGATCTAACCTATCCTATCCTCCAAAAAGGACAAAACCAAAACTGGTCCAACAGTATTTAACTGAATATGCAAGTTAAGTACATATTAGGGCATATTTATAGAGGAGTGCTAAAAATGATTTCTAGAGTACACTTATTCATAGTTGGACTTGTTGGAGTGGCATTTACTCTTCCTTCATCTTATGGTAAGATAATGTGCATAGTTGTAGCACATGGTTTTGATAACTATGTTACATACCCTTACCCCAATTATGATTTTAGGAACATATATGGTGGTTGGTTCTAACTCATATTGTAAGTTTCCCACTTCCAGTGATAAACACAAACTTGACTTTAATACTTTGTTCCTGCTCAGAAGCCTAAGACATTCTGGGAAGTCACCAGGACCTTGCCAAGACCACATGCAAGCACATCCCAGATGGGAGGGTAATTAAAGCTTTGGGAGCAACCCCCAACCAATGGAGGATAAAATTCAGTGCATAAGCATCCTTCCTCATCCTTGAGAGAGACAATTCTGGAACGCAATCTCTGGCTTCTCACACATCCCAGTGAAATCAAGACACTGTCGCCACAGTGGTAACCATGATACGATCACGTTGGCTTTTCCTCCTTGCCTGTCCCACCTTCCCTATTTCCTCACTTTTGCTTCCTTGGATCACCTCCCAAATAAAGCATCTGAAGTCAAATCCTTGTCTCAGGCTCTGCCCTTTATGGAACTTGAACTAAGACAGATAAAGCCCCATCCAAATCACAAGACAATTAAGGAGGTATCTGAGAACAACTCAGGAGTTCAGGGTGTAAGCCCTGGATTGTGAGGGAATGGTGTCTGACTTATCCCTGAAAAAGACTGATGTTGAGAAGACCACTGGACAGCCTTTGCTGCCACTTCCCTCTTGTCCCATCTCCAACTCTAGCACTGGAGGAGCCAGTAGCAGCCCAGTGAGTAAAGGAAGGGAAATAGAAATGTGAGAAATTGCTGGAGTTGTAGACTATACCTTACTTCCTTCTCTTTCTAATGCAAGCTTCTGGGTTTGAGTTAGACAAAAATTGGCATTGGAAGGGAGGTTGGTAGCAGGAAGGCAAAATTTTAAACAGGAAGTGATTCAAACTTTGATATTAGACTGGATTATTTATACCAAAAAACTAAGAATATGTTTCAATAATTAAAAATGGCTTAAAAATATGAGATTTGCCCAAGGTTTTATATGGGAGTAGTGAAGAAGTAACTGAAAGAGGGACTTTGAAGAAGCAGCAGTGAGAAAAAATTAAGCTGCCTTTTGCCTGCATCTTAATGAGGTTTTACAGGAATTTTTATGTTTTAGTTTTATAGCAACAGAACTTACATTTCTCTATAATATTTATAATTGCATATAACAGTTGTCTCTTTGATGTTTGATCTTATTTTTCATGCTCTCGATAAAAATAATTTATCGTCACTTATATACATACAAATTAATTTATATAAATACAAATAAGCACTTTGAGAGGCCAAGGTGGAAACATGATTTGAGGCCAGGAGTTTGAGAACAACCTGAACAACACAGGAAGACCCCATCTCTACAAAAAAATTTAAAGAATTTGCCATGCATAGTGGCACACATCTGTAGTCTCAGCTACTCAGGAAACTGAGGCAGGAAGATAACAGAACCCAGGAATTTGAGGTTACAGTGAGCTATAGTGATGCCACTGCATTCTAGCCAGGGAAATAGAGCAAGACCTTGTTGAAAGAAAGAAAGAAGGAAGGAAGGAAGGAAGGAAGGAAGGAAGGAAGAGAGAGAGAGAAAGAAAGAAATTGAGTTGGATTTGAAAAATACTCAAATAATCCAAAAGAAGGCAAGGAAGGGGAAAAGAAGAACAACAAAAAAAAAAAAAAAAAAAATAGGTAAAGGGCATCTGAAAAGCCTTCAACTCTCAATAGTAAAATATTGAATACTCAGTCTCCTAAGACTAAGAAACAGGAAGGCCTGTTCTCATCACTCCTAGTTAGCATTTTACTGGAGGTCCTAGGCATGCAATAAGACAAATAAAAGTGATGAAATAAAATAAAAACTCAGGGAGAAAGGAAAATGTCTCTACTGCAGATAGCATATAGATTTACAGAGAAAATTCTGAGGGAACTCTAAAACTTACACTAGAACTAATTAGCAAGATTGCAGGAAATATGGTTAATATATAAAAAATGAATTGCATTTTAGATACTTGGAGCAATGACTGAAAAATGAAAAAAGAAAATTCCACTTACAATGGGACAAAACACAAAATATTTGGGAATAAATTGATGAAAAGTCATGCAAGATTACTAAAAAAATTATAGAACCCTGATGAGAGAAAATAAAGAAGATCTAAATATGCTTAGAGAGCTACACCATGTTCATAGGTTACAAGACAAAATATTATTAAAATGTCAGCTCTCCAATAATTGACCCATATAGTCAATGAAACCCCAATCAAAATTCTAGTAAGATCTTTTGTAGAGGCTAATAAACCACATCTACAATAAATCTGAATATGACTTCTAGCTGGAATAAGAAAAACAATGTTATAAAGGAAGAAAATGTTTGAATATTTGCAATACCAGATTTCAAGACTTATCATAAGTCTATAGTAATTAATAGCGGCGTATTGGTGAAAGGTTAGACATACAGTTCAAAGGAGCAGAAAAGACAATCCAAAAACAGACACAAATATATATTTCAATTGAGTTTTAGACAAATGTTAAAGGATATTCAATACGAATAAAAAGAGTTTGCAACAAATATTACCGAAACAACTGCATACACACATGGAGAAAAAAACACCAATTCTTATCTCACATCATCAAGAAAATTAACTCAGAATGTATCATAGATATAAATGCAAAAGATAAAACAATAAAATTTCTAGAGGTGAATATAGGAGAAAGTTTTTGCATTTGGGGATAAACAAAGATGTCTTAGGCATTACATAAGAACCATAAGAGTAACAAAAAAAAAATTCTATATTGGTTGTTATGGACTGAATGTTTGTGACCCCAAAAATTCACATGTTGAAGCCCTCCAATATGCTGATATGTGAAGATGAAGCTTTGAGGGTGGGGGTAATTAAGGTTATATGAAGTCATGAGTGTGGAGCCGTGGTCTGATGAGATTAACACCTC
This sequence comes from Mirza zaza, assembly GCA_008750895.1. NCBI lineage: Eukaryota > Metazoa > Chordata > Mammalia > Primates > Cheirogaleidae > Mirza > Mirza zaza. The sequence continues at coordinate 24,586 of VSMD01035451.1, forward strand.
AAAAGAAGAGCACCAGAGAGTTTTCTCTCTCTCCCTCTCTCACTGAGCACACACCAGGGAAAGGCCTCGTGAGCACACAATAAGATAGTAGCCACCTACCAAGCCAAAAAGAGAGGCCTCACCAGAAACCAAACATGCTGGCACCTTGATCTTGCATTTCTAGCCTCCAGAATTGTAAGAAAAATACATTGTCTATTGTTTAAGCCACCCAGCCTATGGGTCTTCATCAAAATTTAAGACATTCCATTTTCAAATGACAGTGAACAAAGACAGTAATATTTACTGTGCATATATCTGACAGAACTAGTATTCAGAAAAGAGATTTGCAAATTACATACTTTGGCTTACCACATGTTTGTGTTAGTAAATTTTACACAATATTATAGTCTATGATGATTAATTAAATCATCATATTTAATTAATGAAATGTTAGATCTTATTAGTTTCATTTCTCTTGTCCATTTTTTCTACTGGCTCCTGTGTTTGGTACCTTGTTTCCTTTTGTACTTGGCATTATTTTTGACTGTGTGTGGTTATTGATTTTTGAATAATTATCAGTAGGAATAATTGAGACCTGGGTTGATTGTTTACTTATTCAGTTCACCCCAGGGTGTCACCTGTCTTTGACCATGCTATATTCAAATTCAAGGTTTGAGATTCCCTAGCCCTCCAGGGCTGCTAATCTGTGCCAGGCTTGGTTACTTAAGGTTTCCTCCTAACCTAAGGAAGTATGTGAGATGTATCAATCAGAATTCTCATCTAAACATGCCCTAGGCTTTGACTGTTGCCCTTCTCAACCCAAAAGAACACTAAATCCACAGCACAGGTTGATAACACTTTTTTCTCACTGGTCAAGTTCTCTCATGGCAAAAGCATTTTTGAGTGTTAGGTCTACTTCTCTGGATTCTCACACTTTCTAGTGAGGCAATTCCTCATATACTGTAAGCCCTAATGTGATACTTAAGATATAGCTAACATTTTATCATGTGTTTTCATTATGTTCACCATGAGATTGATGACAATGATCAACCCTACCATTGTTGGAACAGAAACCTCAAATGTAAATTTCATGCCTCTGAGGGGAAGATTAGACTCACACAACTGTTCACAGGTATCATCGTATTAGACATGAACTGTCCTCACCTCCTCAATCGTTGCTCAGATGTTATATTCCCAGTGAGACCTACAGTAACCACTCCCTACCCAGGCATATGAACCTTCCATAGCACTCATCCCCCTGCTAATAGTCTGTATGACTTACTTGTTAGTTTTCTTGTTTGACTCCTATGCTAGAAGATAAACTCCATGAGGGCAGACATCTTTGGCTATTTGTCACTTATATCTTCATTAGCTTAGGACAGTGCCTATATTGTAAGAGTTACCAAACATGATTCTTGAATGTATGAAAGAACAAATGAGCAAATGAAATGATTGACACCCTATGGTTGTTTTGCCAGAAATTTGAAATTTGTGTGTGAAACACAGAAGAGGGGACAGGAAATGGAAATAAATCTGGTAGTAGTCAGCATGTAGAGGTTGATTCAGCCTCTCCAGGGGCAGTCACAATTTCAGAAGAGATATGGTCCAGTTCCCTCAAGCTTCTTGAGTAAGATGTAGGTCTGACCTTGAACAAGTCACTCCAAAGGTTTTTACTCACAGTCATAATGTCACACTACAAGCTAGATTCTCCTTTTAGAAATAAGTGTCTGTTTTTGCTTCACTCAGTCTCTGAGGAGTTTAGGAACCCTGCTCATTTCCACAGAGGAAGTCATCTGTTTTGACCTGACAGAAGAATTCACAGATCAGTCAGAAACAACACATTCTGTTCTTCTCTTGAGACCCCTATAACTATGCCTAAATGAGAGGCCAGAGACACATACCAGATTTTTGTGGGTTCACAAAGCTCATCCTCAGAAGGTAACATCTCTGGAAGGTCTCCAGCTCCAGGAAGAATATATCTGGTTCCACTTTGTCACTTCCTCTTAGAATGTACTCAGTCATAACTGTGGTTATCAAGCTTATCTTAGGATAAGCTGATGTTGAAGATGGACACTTCTAAAGATTTGAAGATATTATAACCTTAACTTGTGGCAGAGAACACCTTTTGGAAACTATGAATAAATTTTTTAAAGAATTTTCAGCAGATTAAGAATTTTTCACGTGAAACAATTTGTGTTCTCAATATAAAATTTTAATTTAATCTTATTAAAGTCAATATATGATGGGCCTCTGATTTACTTTTTAATATCTGAAAATCCACCTCCCAATTGATTAAAAAGCTCCATGCTAGCTAATGGTATATGGATGGATATCCTTTATTCACAAACACCCAAAGTCCTTTTATTAGTATGTCTATGCAATAATAATATATCAAATTCTTCAAAATAACCAGTGTCATTAAGAAAATATTTTTCTTCCAATCTGTCTTTTCAGAGCCCCCATGATTTCCTTGTTCCTGAGACTGTAGATGAGGGGGTTCAACATGGGGATCACCACCGTGTAAAACACAGACACCACCTTGTTCTGGTCAGTCGAGTAGCTGGACTTGGGCATCACATAAATGAATGTAATGGTCCCATAGAACAGAATGACGGCAGTGAGGTGGGAGGTGCAGGTGGAGAAGGCCTTGTGGCGCCCCTCGGTGGAGCGCATCTTCAGGATGGTGATGAGGATGTAGATGTAGGAGACGGCTATGACAAACACAGTGACCACAATGATGGAACCAGAAGAGATGGCTGGAATTATTTCAGAAGTAAAATCATGAGAACAAGAAAGCTTCAAAAGTGGTGAATAGTCACAGAAAAAGTGATTGACTTTATTTGGCCCACAGAAGTTCAAACTTAATAAGCAGCCAGTGAAAGTCCAAGCGTTCACACATCCCCCCAGGTAGGAAGCTCCCACTAAGATGATGCAGACTCTGGGGGACATGTGGGTAGAGTAGAGTAGAGGAGAGCAGATGGCCACGTAGCGATCGTAGGCCATGGCGGCCAGCAGGAAGCATTCAGCTGTCCCAAATGTCACCACAGAACAGAGCTGGGCCATGCAGCCAGTAGCAGGGAGAGAGGCTCCTTTCCTGAAGAAGCCCATAAGCATGACAGGTGTGACTGATGAGGAGTACCCGACATCTACAAAGGCCAAATGGCAGAGGAAAAGGTACATGGGTGCATGAAGATGAGGACTTCTTCTGATTAGCATGATTATGCTGACATTACCCATTAAGGTGACAACATAGATTCCTAGAAACACAATAAATAAGATAGCACAAAATGTAGTATCCTCTGTCAACCCCAAAATAATGAACTCTGTCACAGTTGTGTGGTTTCCAGTCCCCATCTATATTGGGAATGGAGCCCACTGAAAGAAAAACAAATGAATATTAGAATGGAATTTATAATGTGGATATTTATTAATATTTTTACAATATCTGTATAATAAAAATCATAATATAGACACTCATGTGTAAACTCACCACATGTGGTTAGTTTGGGTGTTTTGTGAGGAACGGTTTCTCCCATGAGCACATCTCAGAGTTGGCCACTAGATTGTATGAATCAGTAACTGGATCTTCTCAAGCTAAAGACATAATTGAAGCAAGGCAGAAATATCAGAAGGGACCAAGACCTATGGAAAAGAGCAACCCTCAAAAGGATGTCTAAGGTATCACTTCTTGTATGAAAGAAGATGTACAGTTATTATGAATACTCAATTCAAGGCAGAGGTCAAGCAGATGACTTGCATGCTAAAACAGAGGACCAGGAAGAAGTCACTAGCTCAGTAGTGGGCTGTGATTCCCACCCAAAGGTCTCACAATTGGGGGAAAGTACAACCAATATCAAGGAAGTGTAGACAGAGGCAGGAGGTGGGGTAACATGCTCAAATCATGAACAAGTAGGCAAAGAAAGACTGAGGTTTTAAGGGGAAATGAAATTGTAGTGAGCCAATCCAGGGAAGATACATTGATCAGGTTACTCCTGGAAGCTTCCACGAGTGCTGAGACTACATAATCTGGGGCTGGGTTGCCAATAGAAGGTTCCAGCCTCCTACATAACACAAGTATCCAGCCCCATCTGAATAGTCCCTGCCTGATAAAATAAGATCTCTAGGTCAGCTTCTGGAAAGCTCTTCCCAACTTGCTTGAGAAAAATTATGAAAAAGCAAGAAACATATGAGAGATTTCTCACAGGATGCTTAGCTTCAAGAGATCCCAGAAATAATTCACTTCACTTCCTGCATTTTACAAAGTTGTAAACTAAGATCTAAAAAAGTTAAGTAACTAATTTTAGGTCAAATGGCTTTCTGGTAACTGAGACGAAAAACCATATTCCTGGACTTCCTCTATTTCATTACCATCTTTATATCACATAAATCTTTTCTATAATTTCTGCAGAAGAATATAGAATATCAGAAAGCATACTTGATTCATAATGTGTTCAAAAAGATTTTTAAATTATGCTAATATATAAATACTACATTTGAAAAAGTGACTTTGTAATCCAGTAATTCCTATAAAGTTGTGTCTGCAAGGTAATGACAATTCTGTGAGGAAGGTGGTAAAAAGTCTCTTCTAGTGCTCAGAACCTAGGGAATTGATATACCTCTGTTTTCAGCTGAACAGTTGTGGGTGTTTGATAGTTGAGGAATAAGAGTTAACCAGGATTTTCTTTTTGCAGAGCAATGGAAGGGGTAGATGTGGCATCCGAGAGTACACACAAGGTAGAGAATAAAATAACCATTACATTCAAGCTAAGTAAAGATGCAGTAAGTACATGAGATGGATAAAATCAACAAAAAGTTTCCAAGGTCCAAAAGACCTCCAAGGATTGAATATTTTCTGTAATTATTCTACTGGGGAGAATGAACTGGAAAGACAAGACATGGTGGTAATTACAATTTGGGATGCTTAAAATTAGATTATGGAAAAATTATAGTTATTGGCAAGTGATAATGTCTAAACTCTAACAACGGAAGGGACTGGTTTTGGTAGGAAGCAAAACAAGATCTTTGGAGGAGGACTCAAGAAACTAAGAAGATCCTCTACATAGAGATAGTAAAACCATCAGGAATTATGACAGGAATAACATCAGAGAACAAGAGAGTGAGCAGGATCCGAAAATCTCCCAAAGATAAGGAGACAACATGATGTGAGTCAGAAGATGATTGCAAAAGGAGGCTTAGTTAGTATAGTCTCATGATGTAAAGCTTAACTATGGGTGGTTGTGCATAGGAGAAAGAGAATTTTGCTATACACAGCAATGGGGGAAAGGGAGGACCCTAACCACTACCAGGCCCAGGGTTAAAAGTGGTAAGAGAAAGTGTTGATCACTTGAGAAGGCTCCAGAGAAAACATTCTCCTCTAGGACAGACAAATATCTATTGAAAATGACAGCATGCTATCTTATGAACACCATGCAATTACATGTCAGAATTTCAAAGTCCTAGCTTTCTTATCTTTGTACAGGACAGTAGTAGGAACTTTATTAAGTAGCATGGAACCAAGACTGAATGAAAGCTTAACATTTTAAGAAAAATAGATGTATATGACACAAATTCAGAGTCAGTAATGAGTGCATTATGGCATCGAAGCAACGTGTTGGACAGAAATGCCATGAGCTTTGGAGATATACACGCCCGGGATCGGATTCAGCTTTGCCATTGACAATCTATGGAATCTTGGAAAATTTATATAAACTCTTCGACCTTTCATTACTTTATTTATTTGTTTAAAAAAAAGGCTTCAGGATTCTTGTGTTAAATAAGATAATGTACAAGATAACATCAAACACTGATCATAGAAATAAGTGAATATTCAACAAATTATTATTTCCCTGAAGTACCCATACCTTAACTTCTAATACAAAAATGAGAAACAAAGATACTTCTATCAATAGAAAAGAAAAAGTATTACCTGTAGATGAGAACGACATCTTAATGATAATGACAAATTCCAAAGAATTGTCAGTGTACAGAAAGGCTACATTTATGAGATTTGGGGTCTTTGGGGATATACTCCCTTGAGTACACTACTTGTTTATAAAAATTCCACTAGAAATCCACCAAGACAAAGAAAATTACAGATCTACATGCTCATAAAAATGTATATTGCCTAAGAACCTCTATAAATTTTTTGTGTGTCCATTAGAATGTTTTAATAAAAGCTTTTGATGAATCATTAAAATCATTCTAACTGTATTGGAACTTATAAACAAGGGTACAGTGTACCAGATATAATTTCAATTAAAATTTAAATTCTTCTGGGAAAATATAAGTGCTATGTTCTTTGTACATTTCTACATGGTAGCACCTTTGTTTTTTAATTAAATTTTTATTTTGAGATCATTGTAAATTCATATGCAGTTGTAAGAAATAATTATACAGAGAGGTCCCATATACCATTTACCCGGTTTTCTCCAATGGAAACATCTTAGAAACCTATAGCACAATATCACAACTGGATATTGACAGTGATTCAGTCAAGATACAGAACATTTCCAGCACCAGAAGGACCCCTCATGCTACTCTTTTATGGCCACAACTTCCATCCCATCCCCATACCCTCCTTAACTTCAAGCATACCCTAATCCGTTCTTCATTTCTATAGTTTTACCATTTTAAGAATTGTATAATTATGTAATATCCCTCTATGTCTCTAGTAATTTTCTTTGCTCTGAATTCTACACTGACATTAATATAGCTAATTCAGAGGCTATATATTAATATAGCCCTTTTCCTTTGGTTGATGCTTATACACTATATCTTTTTTCATTATTTTACTTTCAACTTGCCTATATTATTATATTTCAGGTGACTTTCTTGTAGACAGCATAGAGTTCAGTCATGTTTTTTAGTCCATTTTGCTGGGCGAGAGCTCAGAAGAAAATGAGGAGCATGTCTTTGGAAATTGGTGGAAAAGTGATCCTTGTTATATAGTAGCAGAAAGTCTAGCTGAATTGTGTCCTACAGTTATATGGAAAGCAGAACTTTTAAGTGATGGACTTGGATATTTAGCTGAGGAGATTTACAAGTGAAGTGTCGAAGGTACAGCCTGGCTTTTCTTACTCATTATATTAAGATGTGAGAGGACAAACTTTTAGGCAAAAAGCAGCCATGATTTGATGATTTTGGAAAGTCTCAGCCTATTTAGATTGCAAAAGATGTTGAAATGTGAGATTCACTCTTAGGGAAGCATGCTCTGGAAAGAAAACCAAAGGTGTGGCCAGACAACTAGCAACTTTTGCTAGTGCTGAAGAGATTAGGTATGTGGCTCACGAATCCCCTCAACCATTTTAGCAGAAATCAAGATTAAAGATGGGATTATCAAGGAAATACTTGTGAAGATCCCTCTTGTCCAATGTTGTGAACACTCAGAACATACAAGGGAGACCCAAAAGGTTTTCAAAAATGATATACTATCAAAAACACCACCAGCATGGACTTAAAGGGACAGAGACAGAACAAAATGAAAGACAGCTGTCAGACTCCCGAAATTCTACAAGCAGGAAAGAGGTTGATAAAACTATTCAGCTACAGATATGTGCTGCCCATCAAGAAAAAGAAAGACTAATTCCAAGATCAAATCCTTGGCCCAGAAACTAGAGCCTTGGATCTAAGATCCAGAGCCATGGCATAGAGAATGGAGGAGTTCACATAGAAAGTTCCATCCAACCTCCTAAGTTGCTTTTGGTTTCACTTTTTTCTTCGTAGGTGGGTCTTCTGTTCTATTTTGTGCTTATAATTGTTGGAAAGATCTAGATTTTTCTTATAGTGTTCTAATATTATATCATAACATGGGTCAATAGAGTTAACATAATTCTGGGAAAGATTATGAATGTATGTACTATCTATGAGGCTGTGTTCATTTTTTTAAGCAAAGATTCTGCACATCTGGCATAGCAGATGCATTTGGGGTTAATACTGTGTTGAGTTTGTAGGATCTGTCTCATTCTTTTTTTTTTCTTGTATTATTTTTATTTATTTATTTTTAATTTTTTTATTTCAGCATATTATAGGGGTACAAATGTTTATGTTACATATATTGCCTTTGCTCCACCTGAGTCAGATCTTCAAGTGTGTCCATCCCCCAGATGGTGTGCACTGTACCCATTAGGTGTGAATATATCCATCCCCTTCTCCCCCCACATCTGCCCAATACCTGATGAATGTTATTACTGTATGTACACTTAAGTGTTGATCAGTTAGTACCAATTTGATGGTGAGTACATGTGGTGCTTGTTTTTCCATTCTTGTGATACTTCACTTAATATTAATAGAATACCCTCCAAGTCCATCAAGGATAATACAAGAGGTACTAGATCACCATTGTTGTTTTGTGGCTGAATATTACTTCCTGCTCTATCCAGGATAATACAAGAGGTGCTATAGCACCATTATTTTTGTGGCTGAGTAGAACTCCATGGTATACATATACCACATTTTATTAATCTCCACTCATGTATTGATGGACACTTGGGTTATTTCCACATCTTTGCAATTGCGAATTGTGCTGCTATAAACATTTGAGTGCAGGTGTCTTTTTTGTAAAGTATCATTTGATCTTTTGGGTAGATGCCCAGTAGTGGAATTGCTGGATCAAATGGTAGATCTACTTGTATTGCTTTAGGGTATCTCCATATTGCTTTCCACAGAGGTTGAACTAGTTTGCAGTCCCACCAGCAGTGTAGGGGTGTTCCTATCTCTCCGCATCCACACTAACATTTATTGTTTGGGGACTTTTTGATAAAGGCCATGTACTGGAGATAAATGATATCTCATTGCAGTTTTGATTTGCATTTCCCTGATGATTAGAGATGTTGAGCATTTTTTCATGTGTTTGTTGGCCATTATTCTGTCTTCTTTTGAAAAATTTCATGTCCTTTGTCCACTTTTTGATAGAATTGTTTGATTTTTCCTTGCTGATCTTCCTGAGTTCTAAATAGATTCTAGCTATCAGCCCTTTATCGGATGTATAGCTTGCAAAAATTTTCTCCCATTCTGTGGGGGGTCTGTCTCATTCTTGTAGGGGATGGACAGCTTCAGAGACTTCCACATGGGCTTCCCTACTAAGATGGCTCTTAACTCAAAGCTGAGGAATCAATGTGAATGTTCTGCCCACTGCCATTCTACCATTTTGTCCACTCTGATTATATTAATATTTTGGGACTAAGGAAATGGTCTGAGTAGGTCTATGCTGCTGGGAGCCAGACATGGGCCCAGGATATCTTTTATTATCTGGTTCTCAGATGCCCTAAGAATGGCCATGATGAATCTTGGGATCACAGTTATCAATGTCAACTCAAATTTTGCATATTACCAGCCTTGATAAGTTTGGATATTTCTGTTCTCCCGGGATTTAGTTACTCCAGTAATGATGACCAGAGTTCTCTTTGAGGAAAGGCAAAAAGATTCATTACTTCCTTTGTCATGATTTTCAGGGTCCTTCTTCCTGGGGCCTGATCTTTCCCTCAATCAGAGGGTTCTGGGGCTTAAAAGTAGATCAGATCTGGAAGCTGGGCAAGGAGTTATTACTGGTTTTATGTACTTAGCCTCTTAATCCATCCTTGATTTCTTTCTTTTTCTTTTCTTTTCTTTTTTTTTTTTTTTTGAATTTCAGTAGATTTAGGGTATACAAGTGTTTTTTTGTTACACGGATGAATTGTATAGTGGTGAAGTCAGGGCTTTTAGTGTACCCATCAACCAAATAGTGTACATTGTACCTGACAGCTAATTTTTGACTCCTCACCAGTGTCCCACCTTCCCCCACCAAAGTCCATTATACCACTCTGTAGAACCATGTATACCCATCATTTAGTTCCTATACAAGTGAATACATGCAGTATTTGCTTTTCTGTTCCTGAGATACTTCACTTAGGATAATGTCTTCCAGTTCCATAAAAATTGCAGCAAAAGACATTATTTCATTCTTTTTTATGGTTGAGTAATATTCCGTGGTGTGTGTGTGTGTGTGTGTATCTCACATTTTCTTTATCCATTTATCAGTTGGTGGGCATATAGGTCGACTCCATATCTTTGCAATTGTGAATTGTGTTGTAATAAACATATAAGTGCATGTGTCCTTTTGATATAAAGACTTATCTTCATTGGGTAAATACCCAGTAGAGGGATTACTGGATTGAATGGTAAGTTTACATTTATTTCTTTGAGGAATCTTCATACTGTTTTCCATAGTGGTTGTATTAATTCACATTCCTATCAGCAGTTCCCTTTTCACTACTTCTGTGCCAGCATTGATTGTGTTCCCTTTTCACCACATCCACACCAGCATCTACTGTTTTCTGACTTTTTAACAATGGCCATTCTGACAAGGGTAAGGTGGTATTTCACTGTGGTTTTACTTTGCATTTCCATGATGACTAGTGATGTTGAGCATTTTTTCATGTTTGTTGGCCATACGTCTATCTTCTTTTGAAAATGTCTGTTCATGTCTTTTGCCCACTTTTGAATGGGGTTATTTTGTTTTTTCTTGCAGACTTGTTTGAATTCCTTGTAGATTCTGGATATTAGTCTTTTGGCAAATGCAAAATATTATTTTCTCCCACGCTATAGTTTGTCTTTTTACTCTTTTGATTATTTCTTTTGCTGTACAGAAACATTTTGGTTTAATTAAGTTCCATTTTGTTGTTGTTGTATTTTCTTTGGGGGTCTCAGTCATAAATTCTTTGCATAGGCCAATGTCCAAAAGAGTTTTTCCTAAGTTTTATTCTAGAATTTTTATAGCATCAGGACTTACATTTAAGTCTTTAATCCATCTTGAGTTAATTTTTGTGTATGGTGAGATATAGGTATCCAGTTTTATTTGTCTGCATGTGCCTATCCAATTTTACCAGCACCATTTATTGAATAAAATGACCTTTACCCAGTGTATGTTTTTGTCTATTTTGCTAAAGATCAGTTGGTTGTTGGTATGTGGTTTTATATCTGAGTTCTCTATTGTGCTCCACTAATCTATATCTCTACTTTTATACCGGTACCATACTGTTTTGCTTACTATCACTTTGTACTATAATTTTAAGTCAGGTAATGTGATACCTCCAGATTTGTTCTTTTAGCTTGGAATTTCTTTCACTATTTGGGCTTTTTTTTAATTCCATATTTAAAAAGTGCAATTCATAAGACAAAAGTGGAGCATGGAGCTTTCAACAGAAAGAACTTTTATATTTGGAGAAGTATCATCCTAAAATGCAGGTGTACTTCAAAGGCCCCAGTGGCCATAGAAACAGCTATTGCAGTCAATAAAACTGGGGGGGAGGGGTGCCTGATGCTATTGCCTTGGAAATGCAACTTGAGACAGGACCTAATTTGTCATACATATTAGCCAACATGTTGGCTTGGCAAATAAGTCTACTGAAGCTTCTATAGTAGTATTGAAAAGCAGTTTTGCCAGGCTATGAGCTTGACAGAATTGCAACCTCTATATTTGGGTTACAATAAATCCACTTAGACACTTAGCAAAAAATTCATGCTGTTCAGCATTTAAAATGTGCTTATCTTCAACCTGAGAAAGCTTATTGGAAAAAAAGAACAAAAAAATCATAAAAATCTAAATAAAATTTAAAAAGAAAAAAATCTACATAAAACATGCTTATCATTTGTACCGATTGACCTTTCCTAAAATCTTGCAGTATTGAGTTATGTCATGCTTAAATCTAATCCCATGTCCAGAAACTTATCAATATATAAAAAATTTTATTAATCTACTATACCCCTATAATTTCATGAAATAAATATATATATGTATATAAGAAATCTAGGAAGATTAGATGCAAATATACTCGTATATTTTTAGTATTATATAAAACAAAAACCTAGAAATTATGAATGCTCTCTACCTTATGTGTTCTATTCCTTCAGTCATTTCAAACATTGAAAGTAGGGCCTATATGGTTATTTGCCTGCTGACTTTACTTTTACATCTCCCACATTTATACCAGTACACATCAGGTTTGCTTAGCCACTTTTTTTTTGGATTTTTACCAAGATTTATAGTGATACTTTAATGTCTTTCTATAAATCTCATTTTGTGCTGAAAAACTTCCATTTTGAAAGTCTACATTGTACAGAAGCATTTGTCTTTGATGTCTTCAGACCAAAAAAAAAAAAGCTTTACAGTTTTTACAGTCAATTTAATGTTTGCAGTCTAAGGTGCAACAGTAATTTGGAGATGGCTAATTAAGCATGGTATCCTTAGACCCACCGATGGGCAACCCAGTAAGGCTCTACTTGGTATGTATGACTTAATACATTTTAGGGTCAGAGCGAGAAGGAGCCTGATTTGAAATACCATGAAATGTAGCGAAATCTCTTCACACAATCCCAGACCTGAATCAATTCAGAGGTCTAAAGTTGCTTGCATTAAGGATAGGCTATGTACCTTGAGGAAGAAAATTTGAAATATCACATACATATTCTCTGACTGTCATTCCTCACCTATTCTGAATGGGTTTAAGACCATTTAAAGGGAATTAATTATTCATAAGAAAGGGAAATAGACCTTTCAGGGACTATTACACACAGACTCTGAACTACACTAATTTTTGGAGGGCCAGAACTCCAGTGGAGTCCAACAGAGAGGAAACTTATAAGAATTAGTGGAAATCTTCCAATAAGAATAAGTGGAATTATTTTAAGTGGAATTTTGACACAATTTCACCTTATTGTGACTCCAATAGCACCCAGATTTATAATTGAAATAGTTTTGGTTAAAAATAGCCAAAAATCCTCCCATGTTGGCTCCCTGATCTATGGAATAGGGCTACTATATTGGAAGATTCAAATGGAGGCTTCTGGATCTACTCAACATAGCAAATCAAAGGAGTATTATTTTTCTTCAGAGAAATAAGAGATAAATGCTCTTACATGTTATTATTATTTAGTTCTATTAGCATGCTGGTTCTTATCTGAAGCCAGGGCTGACTTATCTTATTGCAATCATAAACAAGTATATTTTCAAATTCATTAGAACAATTACTTCCCTTTGATATTTAAATTGTTTACCTGAAACTAGACTTTGGGTTTGGATTAGTTGGCTCAGAGTAGATGGTTTAATGACTCCTCAGGGAAAAGGGAAGCCTCTGCTCATAGTCAATTTTAGAGACCCCGTTGAGTCTGAGGATTATTAGTCCAGGGATTCCCATCTCCTATGTTTGGAACTGAAGATGAGGTGGAGAATTGAAGAAAAAGCCCCAAAGGACTCACAGGTGAGACATCTCTGCCTAGCCCTGCTTCTCCAGCAGCTGCAGCTGATACTTCTGCAAGTCATGGCCCATTCCCAGATAATGGGGTCATTAGAGCTACAGGAGATGTCATTAATTCTTACCTGTGTGTGTGTATATATATAGATACACATATGTACATACATTCAAACAGCACTTAAAGATACTAAGAAATACACCTTTTCCCCCTTTGGGGCCTGAAACTACCTAGCTCTTTGAAATTAAACAAAATTGGCATTTTTAAATAAAATTTCTAAAATCTCTGCTAACTGCTTTATGGATGACTGGTGAGTACCATCTGAATCTGTAGCTTGCTCCACCATTGAGAGGGACCATCTGGTCAGGTTTCATTCAGGAATCCACAGGCTTGAAAGTGATCTCCTAGATCAGTTGCATTCTGAGCAAATGTGAGCATATTCACCAAATGAAAGATCAGAAAAATTCTAGGAATAATGGGGATCCAGTTTTCAAGTAAATAGAATCTGACTTATAAAAAAAATAGTGAAACTAGAAGAGTATAAATGAGAGTAAAGAAGGAATTTTTAACCTCACATAAAAAATTGCCTTTGTCACCAAGCATGGTGGCTCATGCCTATAATCCCAGCTATTAGGGAGGCAGAAGTGGGAGGATCACTTGAGGCCAGGAGTTCAAGACCAGCCTGGGCATCATAGCGAGATTCCATCTCCACAAAAAAATTAGCCTGGTGTGGCAGTGCACACCTATAATCCCAGCTACTCAGGAAACTGAGGTGGGAGGATCACTTGAGCCCAGAAGTTCAAGGTTACAGTGAACTATGATCATGTGACTACACTCAGCCCAGATGACAGAGCAAGTCCCTATCTCTCTTTTTTTTTTTTTCCCAAATTCTGTAGGTACAAATATCATTAGGGTTACATATCTTGCCCCTGCCCCCCTCCCCACCCCGCTCTGCCAGAGCTTCAAGTGTGTCCAGGCTTCAAGTGATGCGCCCTGCACCCACCATGAAAGTGTGTACCCTTCCCCTTCTCCCCCCTTCCACCTGTTCACCCCCCATTAACAAAATTTTTTTTTTAGACATTTTGGTTACAGTGTTTCTTTGCCTCTCCCTAAAAAGGGATAGAGGTAATCCTTTCCCCCTACAATGCTCATTACAACCTTAAGATGTGGGTCTCCCCCCCTCAGATCCCTGTTGAACACTACAATTATTTGCACACCATAGTTTTAGGCTGTCAGTACCAATTTGATGGAGAGTAGATGTGTAGCCCATTTTCCAGGTCTTGTGTCGTCTCGCTTTGTATTACAGGCTTAAGCTTAATCCACGATAGCAAGTCCTTACCTCTTAAAAAAAAAAAAGCTTTTAGAACTAATTCCTGACCCAAAAGATATTAGGATCTTTTACTATCTTGTCTTATCATAAAATGCATAAGAATTATCTCCATCTTCATATTCTATCTTGTTTTATCAGATTTCTTTCCTCAACAAAGTTCTATAATAATTAAGGACATGGGTATTTCAATTTTTTTCAATATTTTCAATTTTTTACATACGAAGTATATTGTAAGCTTCTATACTTGCAAATTATTAATAAATACTTAGGAGAAGAGTATACAAATAAAGATTAATAATGTACAATAAAAATGCAAAAGCAATATGAAATGTGCAAAAAAAGGAATTTAAAATTTCAACTTCAGTATAAAGTAAATACATGGACTAAAGCAAAAAGGTTTTTTATTTAACTACATATGCTTATGAATAAGTTAAAACAATTCTAAAGATAGAATGGTTGGAAACTATTATAGAGCCTAGCTTTGAAGAATGAATTAATTAATGCTATAGTTCTAGGTATTCAGTTGGTCCATAAAGAACATTTTCACACAAAATCATATTGAAAAGAGCAGGAAAGAAAAGGATGTGAGGGTGCAGTGTATCAGTGAACACTCAGCCAGCTCTCTGAACATCTGTCTATGTGAGAGGAGGACACTTCTAGAGTACCAGTCAAATAACAGCATCTTATCATCTTATCTTCATATGTTAAATCAAGTGAAGAAGTCACTAATGCACCATGCCTCTTGTAATTTAATATCTCTCTAAATAAAAAGATCAAGCCATGATATATCATCAGAATTCCTTCCATTGAACACTTTCTCAGACTACATTTTTACGTGGATATTTTTATTCTTTAGAAATTGATTGCTAAAATTAGGCTGAAATGCAAGACAGGGTATTATCAGAATGCAAGCCAGAGTAGTATAATTTTAAAAAGGGTGGAGAGAAAAAGAAGATTCAAAAATAGCTTGGAGTGAGAAGATTCATAGGAGCAAATGTCAATTTTTTAAAACCATGTTCAGTGTTGTTTGTATGCACTAACATTGTACAAATGCATGAACAAAACTTTGGAAATATGTTTGCAGAACACCAAAAATGTGCTGAGGGAAAACTATGTACATCTAATCTCAATCCCTCTGATAATTCATTGTTTTCCTCAATGTCTGTAAATTTCTCGTTTTTCCCCAGAAGAAAATAAATCAAAGAACGAAATGACTGAAGAAATTCAGTACACCAAACCCAAGTGCCTCCCCCATTTGTTCCCAGAAAATGAAGCACATCAAAGGTCTCTCTCCATGTCTTTCTTCGTATTGAATGTCCTCATCTGTATGTGGAAGCAGGAGACAATCCATGTATCCCAGTTGGGTTGGAACTTCTCTTGTCCCTTGCACATTTTAATCTATATGGGGGGCTGTCATTCCCTCAGGATACTGCACAGACTCATCTTACAGAGGACAACCATTGTCATGATGGGCACCTTTATCCAGATTCATTTCTTATGTGCTCCACCCTCCAAGGATCCTTATCTCCTGGCCAGAGTATCCTGTGAGCAATCCATGTCCATTGGTCACCCTGTGGGCTACACATTGATGGTGACGATGAAAGTCCAAAATAACCTGCTGGGTTGGACTCACTTGAGTTCGGGGACATGCACGATGACAGCCTTTCTGCTTCTGCATGCCGACTGGATCATCATCTATCTCTTATCTTACCATAGACTCTAGCTCTTGCCTCCTAGGGTTTTGCTCAGAAGATTGCCAGCTTTTTTATTAGTGTTTCTGTAAAGATGACTACTGCTATTAGAAATGTCTTCCTCTCTCAGGTACTCATCTTGGTTTAAGTTCCAAGGATTCTCCCCTCTGAAGCTTTTTTAGCTACTTCTTCCACTTCTCATCCCTGAGTCTGTCCAACTTTCTTCTCTGAGATTACAAAACAAACTGGCTCAAGTCTTGTCCTAACTTGGCTCAGGTAACCACAACCCCATAAGCACATTGACTGCATCCCTGAAATATACTTCAAGGCATTCCTAGGAAAGGAATTTCCCAGAGATAGCACCCATCCCCCCACCCCAAAAAAAGACTATTGAATGTGCATCAAAGGAAAGCAGGTCTCCGCTGTTAATTAAGCTGAAACTGAAGCCCAATCTGTTTGGTGTCAGAAACTGAGATAATATGTTTGAATTACAAAAATATCTATCAAATGCAGAAAACCAAAATGTTCTGTATAAAACAAGAGTAACAGTCCATATTGGGAAAATTTGCTTAGTGGTTGCTTAGTGTTTATCTGTTGTTTTCTCAAGTAAAAATTTTCTTCATGCCATTCCCTTTTTCTGTGTCACACTCTGTGGGACAAATGGGTGGTGAATACAGATCACATAACACCTGTTCCTCTTGTGCTCATGTAGTAAAAATTCTGAGTTACTCTCATCCGCGAATTTTCACTCTAAAGGAAAGCAATACAAGTTAATTGTAATTTCAAGTACCATGGGAGTCATTTCTTGGAAAATAATTTTCCATTATAGTACATATTATTGAATAAATCCTATAGTCAATGTGTTGGTGTAATTCAAAAAATCTCAGACAGATGCTAAAAATTGGGCATGTGAATTACGATAGCCTCAGCGTAATTACAGCCCAGAGCATTTCTTTTCTCAGGTCATAAAGAACAGAGACTTTCCTCAGCCCAGACAGCTAAGCTGTCTTGTGGGGAGTCACAATATAAGCATGGCTCACAAATACAAAGAAAGTAAAAGCCTTCCTTTACCCTGAGGTTGGAATTTCCCACTCCATGATGACACTAACATTTCTTTCAGCCCTGTTTAAGTTTTGGTAACATTAGGACAGAATTATAAGGGGACATTTCTAGTCACTTAACTTACTCAACACTGTATGAATGTGGGAACATTTCACCAAGGGAAATCCAAATGTATAATGAATTCTCAAACCAAATGCAGCAGCACGTCAGCTACTCCAGGGCAGACACGGTAATTCACAGCCCCCACCAACTTGCAGTTCTATGAAAGAATCATGAACTCCATATAGGTTCCTAGTTGTATAGGACTAAGTATCAGTGGTTTTGAGCTACGCCTCTGGCACTTTTACTGGTCACCACCCTCAAGACTAATATGACCAAACTTATGATCTAGAGAATGTTCTTTGTCAAGGTGTATCCCCAGTTGGATGCATGAGTCACATGTGCGCCTCCCTTTAACACAAGTCCTTCCTAAAAACTAGAATTCAATCCCATGACCCAGCAGATCCTTAAAACACCTTCCCCTTCTTTAGACTCTCACTGGTGACTATCTGACGTGCTTGGACTTAGAACTTCTCTTTCCCAGTTTTGCCGAGTAATGGGGTGTAGCATAAATACTGACTCA
Organism: Mirza zaza; assembly: GCA_008750895.1. Classification (NCBI taxonomy): domain Eukaryota; kingdom Metazoa; phylum Chordata; class Mammalia; order Primates; family Cheirogaleidae; genus Mirza; species Mirza zaza. The sequence continues at coordinate 42,494 of VSMD01035451.1, forward strand.
AAAGTGCCATTGTCAGTCTTCCTCAGCTCAGTGAGATGCACAGCAGTTTCTCCCCTCAGCTTCCCCCTCCTGGGCATTCACCAGACAAGATCCACAATACTATCTGCTTTCTGCAAGCCCAGCCTTTAGAAGACCTGGCTGGATTTTCCCCCAGATACTCAATTCCTATAATTGGTTCATCATGGAATGAGAATTCCATGGGAAAAAAAAAACAATTCTTACTAAAAAGTACATTATCATTTGAAGTAGGAATAGACAGTGAAATGATATTGATGACATGTGACAGAAATGGCAGTAGTTCCATGGCCTCTCTGCCTTGGTCCCTCACTCCAGTCCCTTTGGTTACTACTCAAGGTAGGAGCACAGTCCTAGGGACTCTGGAAACAAAAGTCTCATGGCTTATTAGTAAGAAAACCTGGGTGGCATTAAATCACACAAATCAGTAGATGTCTTCAATTAGCAAATGAAGCTTACTTTTTGCTTCCCACCATATTAACCTAAGAATTCTCTCCATTAACAAGAAGGAAAAGTCATAGATTTACCTGCTACAAGTTACTTAAACCAGCAAAGATGACTAAAACCATGCCTCCAGGTCTGACCCTAATGCACTTCTCTTCCAGTTTCCTCTTATTCCGTGTGAATTAATGAACTTGGGAAATGCAAAGGGATATAAAAGTTACTTTCTAATGTGAGAATACTCTGACCTTAGCTCAGCCTTGCTTTAAATGCCAAAGTTGAGGATCCTGTTTTAGACTATAAAGGCTGTGCTAAATCACTGCAATTAATGACCTGGAGATGCAGGTTCTAATCTTTTTTTCCCCAGTGGCCATTGAGAAGCTGACCTTGGCCACACCAGGAAGTATCGATTGCCCCGATTTAAATTCTGAAAGGAACGGGAAAGGGAGAGACAAAGGGAAAGAAGCCTACAGGACCATTAGAACATTTAGGCTCTGACCTGGTCTTGAATATGATTTTATTCCTTAAATTGATTAAATGGGAAATATATAACAGTAGGAGACATTAAGACAACTTTTCTCTTACATTATCTGTTGTGATAAACATGCTAACCAAGACCATGTTTTCTTTGCAAGCAAAAATGTCCCATCAGTTCATCCTAGTCATACAATCTTTGCATAATCTTACCTAGCTCCCTATAAAACATTCATGGGACCTCGCCGCAGTGACAACTTCAAGGCCAGCCACTGCAGATGTCCTGGCAAGGGCAGGATCGCTGTATCCTAGAACCACATCAAAGGTTCTGAACTTGGGAATCATCCTGAGAACAGGCACCAAAGCATCATAACATGAGTCATCGTTACCTACTAGTCGATTCCGGGATTTTAATTCCCAAGGGTGATTTAAATCAAATGTAAAATATCTCAGAGAAACTTTGTATAAACTGTTCCCTTGGTGCCCAGGAAGCTCTGGAATAACAAAAGATAATGAACTCATTACAATTTAACTTTATAAATACTCACAGGATTGTCTGTAGAACACAGAAATCAAGCCCTCCCGTCAGACATGAAGAAACCTGTTTGTCTGAATAGAAATGCACTAGGTGGATCCTTCCAGGACATTAGGAATCCTGCCTAACTGTCCAAGTGCTTGGTAAGTTGTATTTCCTTTTAAGGCTGCCATAGCAAAAGCCACAGGCAGCCAAGAAAAGGGTTTCAGTCTGGACCGTGGAAAGGACAGGGCTTTGTTTTTTTTTGTTTTTGTTTTTTTTTGTTTGTATGTTTGTTTGTTTGTTTTTCTTTTTCAGAATGCTTTGGATTCAGAAGAGGACAGGGCTTTGGAACAGGTGTGCTTTGTTTCTGTCAGAGATGGAACGGAGAAGAATTTGTTGGCTCTTACTTCGAAAAACTGCGATTTTATTTTTGTCAGTGCATTGTTTTATGAGGAAATAAATCATAGCAGAGACTTGATAAATTCATGAAGCAAATTGCGAGCAAAATTTTGAATGAGTGAAACTTTCCTAGGAATAGACAATTAGCTTTAATCAGAGTCCCAAAGTGGTTCATGTGCCCTTCCCTTTCCAGGGGTTAAGAGCATTTCTTAGATTATTCGACAAAGTTGTTTGAATTGTTCATATCTAATGAATAATAGTAAGGAACAAAACAACATTGAATTGTCAAACATCGAATATATTGGTTGAACACAACAATAAATGTTAAAAGTGTTGTTAAACGCATCCCAATATGCCTAAAATTTTCTCATAGTAGTCTAACTTTGCAAGGAAAGAATAGGAAAAACAAAATCATGAAATAAATACTGAGAAATCATAAATAGGAAGACAGTGTAATTCAGGCTGAAGGCTCTGGAATTAGTCTACCTGGTTTCAAATTCTGGCTCATCTACTTTGGGAATTGGTCAAACTACTGAATATTTCTATGTATTAGTTTTCTCCATAAGAAAATGGGGAAATATAATCATATATTAAATAAAATAATATATGTAGGCCGGGCGCGGTGGCTCAAGCTTGTAATCCTAGCTCTCTGGGAGGCCGAGGTGGGCGGATCATTTGAGCTCAGGAGTTCGAGACCAGCCTGAGCAAGAGTGAGACCCCATCTCTACTATAAATAGAAAGAAATTAATTGGCCAACTAATATATATAGAAAAAGTTAGCCGGGCATGGTGGCACATGCCTGTAGTCCCAGCTACTTGGGAGGCTGAGGCAGCAGGATTGCTTGAGCCCAGGAGTTTGAGGTTGCTGTGAGCTAGGCTCATGCCACGGCACTCACTCTAGCCTGGGCAATAAAGTGAGACTCTGTCTCAAAAATAAATAAATAAATAAATAAATAAATAAATAAAATAATATATGTGAAACAAAATGAATCTGAGCACATTGAAAGTATTCAAATAATGACTCGTTATTATCATTAAGTTTGACAGTAATTAAATCTCAATAGTCAGCATTTTCTTTTTAAAGGGGACTATAAATTTTCTCTTAGGGTAGAAAATTACAAGTTAAATTTTTATTAATAAAGATTTATTATTTTGTTTTTCCTAGAGCTTATCATCAGGTCTGGTTATATTCTAAGGATGAATAGACTAATTATTAGTAATCCTCAAACTTAGAAATTAATTCAATTAGAAGTCCTTTGGAATGCAGAAGAACATTTCTATATGATAAATAATAAATATTTAGCTAATGCAATAGAATTTTTTTTTTAGAAATTTCAAAGTATAATGTATTAACCATCTTAGAAACCTTATAGGCAAATGTGAAATCATATAAATAATAGCTAATATAGTAAAAGTTTTCTGACACACAAGAGCTGTTAAATAAGGTTAGTCTACACACTGCCTTTTTGGGCTCTTTCAGAATTACTAAAGCTTTCCACATCTCTGTTTTGAGTGGGAACTGTTATAATTCAAATGGAGGTCGAAGACTTAATCAATTCTAGAAATGAATCCAAACGAGCACTCTACCACCTTTTGATGGCAGAGAATTCAGAACATTTTACAAGCAAACATTTTACTGGGTAAGACTGTTTAAGCGCAATGCCTAAAAAGGTTTGGTTTTGTGTTAAGTTACTACTGAGAGAGACAGGACCACAGCAGAACAGATCACATCTACCATATGCTGGGAGTGTCAGAAATGCCTGTATTTAAAAGGATCCTTTGGCTGGGCGTGGTGGCTCACGCCTGTAATCCTAGCACTCTGGGAGGCTGAGGCAGGCGGATTGCTCGAGGTCAGGAGTTCAAAACCAGCCTGAGCAAGAGCGAGACCCCATCTCTACTATAAATAGAAAGAAATTAATTGGCCAACTAATATATATAGAAAAAATTAGCCGGGCATGGTGGCGCATGCCTGTGGTCTCAGCTACTTGGGAGGCTGAGGCAGCAGGATTGCTTGAGCACAGGAGTTTGAGGTTGCTGTGAGCTAGGCTGACGCCACGGCACACACTCTAGCCTGGGCAACCAAGTGAGACTCTGTCTTAAAAAAATAAAAAAATAAAAATAAATAAAAGGATCCGTACTATTTCCCGGACATCTCAGGGCACCTTTTCTTCCTTGCTGATTCCTCTTCCTACCCCTTAAATACATTTCCCCAAATGACTGTCCTTGAACCCTTGCTGTCACTGACTTCTCTCTCCCTGAATGATCTCATGATTCCCACATCTTATACCATCATCTCAATATCGATGGCTCCCAAATTGGGGTCATGGCTCTGATTGTACAACGGGCATCCACCATCCCCTCAAACTAGATTCAACACTCTTCCCTCCTACTCCACTCCTAGTCTAGACTTTCTGTTTCTACTAAAATCACTACCACACAGAAATATTATTAAATACGTACAGTGGACAAAATCCCTTCTTTTTTCTCTCAATTGTGTCTTCTATTTTGAATTCTATGATATTTATTTTGGTACATTTGTCTGTGTGTGTGTGCTTAAATTGTGTGTGTGTGTGTTTAAACTGTGTCAGACCTCCTTAGGAAAGAGATAAAGTAAAAATTAAATTAAACTGTCAATTCTTACATTATCATCATCCTGGTATCCCAGACTTGAAAACTCAGACTCAGCAAATTGCAAAGTGACACAGACTCTGTCTTTGGGATGTCTCCCATATCTGTCTCCTTTCCTCATTCCTACCATCATTCCTTAGTTCAAATCCTAATCCTCTCTGATGTGGAGAACACCTCCGCGTGTGTCCCTACTGACAGCTCTCTCCTTTCATCCACACAAACCACCAGACTAATTCCCTGAAAGCTGAGCACTGGTCAAGTCATTCCACTGCTCAGATGCTTGGTGGATCCATGCTCACACTGAACTAGTTATTAGATCTTCCTGGCATTCAAAGCTCTTCACATCCAGTTTGTCTCCCACAGATCTCTTTCACATGTACTTGCTCATACCCAAAAGGATGCTCATGATCACCAAACATGGTCTGGGCTGTCCTGACTCAACTCCTTGCTCAATTGTTCTCTCTACCTAAAACATTCTTCTCTAATCCATCCTTCACTTTTGGGGGTTCTTTCCATGTTCCAATGGACATCTCAGTTCATGTCAAAGCTGCCTACTCCCTGCAAGATACAGACCAAACTTCTTATAATGGGATATTAAGCCCTCCATTACCTAGCCCAGACATTCACTCCTAGTTATGCTTCTCTTCACTTACTCGTAAGCAGTACTTCCTTTAGATCCAAACAAAAGAGACCCTGCCTTGGCCCCATTCTTTAGGGCTATTCTGGGATTCTTTCTACTGTACTACATTTCATGGGGCAAAGGGATGTACCTACCCACAGTGCACCCCTTCTAGACCATATTCCAGGTAACAGGACCCTAAAGTTCCTTGCCCAAATGGCTCCCAGCTTATTCCCAGAGTCTAAAGTGCGTCTTTCCCAAACCACCATTGTAAGGAGCCACACTGCTTATGCTCTCACGCCTAGGTCTAAGGGTAGCCGAGGGATGGCTGTTTGTGGTGGTGTGAGTGGAGCTTGTACACGTGGGCTGGAGACAAGTCCTCCTATACCACTGCTCTCCAGCCTGGAGCCCCAGGGATCCCAAGAATTCTGCCTTCCATCTCATTATAAAGTTATAGTTGTTGAGGAGGAAGGATAAAACATATTTTATTAACTTCTCGTCTTGATTTTTAACTTTTAAATATTTAGGCAAATTATATATGGGCCTTTATTTATTATTCTTCCCCTACCCTGCCAACGCCAGACACAGGCCTGCTCCTTGGGAGCCTGCTTTCTAACCACAGCAAATATTTGTGGGTCTTTAAAGTCTGGTCTTTCTCAAACCTCAGTAACTTTGTTCAGCCTATGCCGTCCATAGTGCTGAGAGTCTCCTTGCACTGAGGCATCCTTCAAGAGGTCGAAAAGTAAAAACTGCCACCATTGTCACAATTTCTTAACACTGCTCTGAAATTACTAGCCAATCCAAGCAGAGAAGAGAAAGGAACAAAAAATACTATATAGAAATGAGGGATGAAATTCACATCCTTTCATATTTTATGAATATGTATTTGAAAACCCAAGGAAATCAACTAGAAAACTATTTTTAAATGATAAGAAACTATGGTAAGGAACATAATTATAAAACTAATTTACAAAAATAAATAGCTTTCCTATGTGTAAATAATATTTAAATAGGCCACAAAAGTGAGGAAAAAAGATTAAATTTACAATATTGACTAAAAGATAAAATACCTGTGCTTAAAATTTAAAGAAATAAGTAGGATGTGTACCTGTAAAGTTTAAAGAAAACTTTAAAATTCTATTAAGGAAAGTCTTTAATAAATGAAATATATACCTTAGTTATAGAAAAGAAGATTCAATTGTAAAGATGTCAGTTATCTCCCAAATTAACATATCAATTAAATGCAATAGCATTATAAGTACAAGCAGAATTATTTCCATTTTTTGGAACTTGATAAAATAATGTTAGTATTCATCTGGAAAAACATATATGTGAGAATGGCCAGTAAAATTGTCGCCAGATATTAAAATGAATTATACAGCTATTGTATTTAAATATTTGGTCCTGGCTCTAGAAAAGATTGCAAAAAAAGAAAATCAGAAATTGACTCAAGTACTTAAGGATGTTTTTGTGTATGATAAAATCAGAGTTTTAAATTAACAAAATCAGCAGGAAAATGATTTCATCAACAAGCTGCATTTGGATACCTGGCTAGCCATTTGGAGAAATAAAAACACAGTCATGCACACATAACAATGTTCTGATCAATCATGGACCACATATATGATGGTGGTCCCATGAGATTATAATGTCATATTTTTACTGTATCTTTTCTATGTTTATGTATGTTTAGACACACTAATACTTACCACTGTGTTATAATAGCCTACGGTATTCAGTACAGTAACACACAACACAGGTTTGTAGCCTAGGAGAAATATACCGTATAGCCTAGGTATATAGTAGGTTGTACCATCTAGATTTGTGTAAGTGCTCTCTGTGATGTTCACACATGGCCTAATGACACATTTCTTAGAATGTATTCCTGTCCTTGAGTAACATGTGACTGTAGTTGATCATCTCATTCCTTATATCAAAATTGAATTCCAGATACACCAAAGTTCATAATATAAAAATGAAATCCAGTAAATCACTAGAATAAAACGAGATAATTTTTTTAATTTTAAATTAAACATATCAATATAATCTTATATAACCATATCACAAAGATCAGAATTCAAAAAATAAAAGCTTGATAAATTTGACATCAAACAATTTAAAACTTACTTCATAGCACAATAAAAAAAATATTATACTAACAGTAAAGGGACAAGTGATAAACTGAAAAATAATTTGCAATAAAGAGCCTCATATAAATAAAATGTTTGGAAAATCAATAAAATAATAGAAAAATTAACAAACTAAATGAACTGACAGTTCACAGGAAAAAAACCATACAAATAATTGTTTGGAAAATAATCCTACTCATAAAAACACATGAATTAAAACAACATGAGTTACCAATGTTCGCCATCACCATGGCAAAGGTTTAAAATTGAATAAAACTTTGGATAGCACTGTGGGAAAAACAGTATTCTTACTCAATATTGTTGGAAGTGAGTGTAACATGGTGAAACTTACTTGGAGGTCAATTTGTCAATCACCATCAAAAAAGAAAAATGAATATATATATATTGACCCAAACGTCACTTCTAGTAGTTTATCCTCATCTGTGTTTAGGGATATTTATTCCAGCTTTATCTGAAACAGAAGAAAAAGAAACAAAAAGTGTAAACATTTAAATGTCCATTAAGAGGGAACTCATTGGTAAATTATGATACAACTATGAAAAGGAATGTCATGGATTTACGAGTTGTTTTGGAAATACTTCCTAAGTGTAAAAAGAAACAGGTGCAAAACTGGATGATCTCATTTATATAGAAAAGTGTGTCTGTGTGTGTGTGCATGTGCATTCTTACTTGTTTATACTTAAGCATTTTTTAGAAGGATACAAAAGGAATTGTTAACATTGAAGAGCATTAAGTAATTGTATTAGAGGTAGAGGAAAGAAAACTCTGTATATTCCTCTGTCCTACTTGATAATTTCACCAAGTGGATGTATTGCATTTATAATTTAAAATATCCAGCCTAAAATTTAGGACAATTTGGCGTTGCCTTTTTAAAGACTGCTTTACAGACCACTCTCACAGCAGGCAGGGTGAGTTAGGGGATTCTTCTCTTACACAGCAACCCACACTGAATTGTAGCTAGTTATTTACATGTATGTTTCTCCTACCAGCTTGCAAGCTCACTGAAGGCAGACGTGTTTTATTCATCTCTGTGTCACCTTCGCTTAGCACAGCATCAGGTACATTAGAGATGGACAATGCATGTTTGATAAGCGAACAAGAATGAATGAATAAAGCTTTCTATTTCCACCATCCACATTCAATATCTCCCTCCTGTGAATGCCTACAGCACTCTGTACAGCCCTAATAATACTCAGCTCACCTCCCCTTATGGAATAATGCTTTGTGTACCCTTCCACTCAACCCCATGAGAACAAAGACAATGTCATACCCATCTCCATCCCAGCACCAAGCAGGCTACCTGGCTCCACGTGAGACCCAGAAGTATTTGTGGAATTGAACTGAAAACACTTCCACTGTTAACATGAAAATAGATCCTGTCCTAGGAAAATCGTTCCCCTGATTCCAAAAATAAATGAGATCAGACTTTGTGAGTCTGTGTTAGCAGACTAAAGCCCCATGGCTAATGACAGCTTTTAACTATTAGAATTATAAAGCCAATCTTTTAATGAAAGAGGTAAAAAGCTCTTGTTTTTAAGTATCTAATCATTTTTATGCCATATCTCTTCTTTTTGCTGCAGGTGAGAGAGCAAAATGGCAAGAGGCAATCGTACCACAGTGACAGAATTCATCCTTATGGGATTCACAGACAGACCTGAGCTTCAGCTCCCCCTCTTTGTGGTGTTCCTGGTAATCTATCTCATCACCCTGGTGGGAAACCTCGGCATGATCCTGCTCATCAGAGCAGATTCACGGCTCCACACCCCCATGTACTATTTCCTCAGTCACCTGGCATTCATTGATCTTTGTTACTCATCTTCCATTGGGCCCAAGATGCTGCAAAATTTATTGGTGAAGAAAAAAACCATCTCTTTCTTGGGCTGTTTTGCTCAGCTATACTTCTCCAGTGCTTTTGCCACTACCGAATGCTTCCTATTGGCCACAATGGCCTATGACCGCTACATGGCTATCTGCAACCCCCTGATTTACACTGCCATTATGACGCAGCGGGTCAGCAGTGAGTTGGTGATAGGCGTCTATACCTATGGCTTCCTAAACTCCGTGATACAGACAGTTCTGACTTTCCAGCTGTCTTTCTGCGACTCCAACATCATCCACCACTTCTACTGCGCTGACCCCCCTCTCCTCGCCCTCTCCTGCTCTGACACCCACAACAAAGAAAAGCAGCTCTTGATCTTCTCTGCGGTGAACCTCACTGGATCCCTCGTGACTGTCATCATCTCCTACATCTGCATCCTTTTCTCCATCTTAAGAATCCAGTCTTCTGAGGGCAAGTGCAAAGCATTTTCCACCTGCGCCTCCCACCTCACTGTTGTCACCATCTTCTATGGAACACTGTTTTTCCTGTACCTGCGGCAACCTACAGCAAGGAATTCATGGAAGAACAACAAAGTGGTCTCTGTGTTTTATAGTCTTGTAATTCCCATGCTTAACCCTCTGATCTACAGCCTGAGGAACACAGAAGTAAAGGACACCCTGAAAAAAATGCTGGAGGGCAAAGAGTCATAGTGAGCAAATTATCAGAATGCAGCATTATGCAAATTTGATACCATGACACCATGTAACAAATCTGATTGACATTTAGCAGGCCAATTGCTATGCAATCAGGAAGCACAGTTAATCCAATTTGGGTATTTTAACGACCAAATATACTGGGCCACTTGCTTGGTATAGCAATATTTAATCCGATCAATTATCGTGGACTAGTCAGGATTGATTTATAAGCTAGGATGTCAATAACTATGTCCTTCATATATTGAAAATGAAGTGGCTTACTACCAATTAGATAATAATATGAGCTATATATTTAAAAAGATCCTGAAGAGAAACATTCTGGGTGAGAGTATAAATTAATGAAGCTGGGCACAAAACTCATAGGTGTTTTGAAATGAAAATCTGTTATTAGGAACACTTTCCAGCTTAAAACAAGCTGTATTCTAGCAAGTCATTTGTTAGTGTTAGAATGTGTTTCTTCCTCACACCTTTCTACCGTGATTAATTTTTAAGACCAGTTTTTGATTAAAGCTTATTTAATCCAAATGTAGTTGAAATACTGCATGCTTTCAATAGCAATAGAAAGAATAGTATTGCAGCAATAGTAAGGAAAAAAAGAACAAGAAAATACTGTGATTCAGCTAACTGTGGGGTTTGTTTAGAAAAGAAAGTTTAATTCAAAGAGATAAAGAAAAGGTTTAGGGTACTTTAGAGATGTTAAAAGTAGTCACTTATTGAACAGCTGGGGTTTAATTTTTGTAGTCTCTGGAAAGTGGAGCAACAGTGATTTTGGGGGTGGGGGGTGGGGGTGAATAGACAGAAAAAGGAATGAAAAAGGGAGAGCTTCCTGAGGTTACTAAGCCAGGGTATGAATGTCTCTAAGAAATAAAATTATCTTAAATAATTTTAATGATCTAGAGAAATACTTTAGTTTTGCAACATTTTCAATGTTCTTTATTTTTTGTTTTCACAGATCCAATATTCCAATTTCTTGGAGATAAAGCTATGTAAGTTCTTACTATTTGTGGGGCTAGGTGAAAGAAATACCTTTTTAATTTTTTTTTAATCTAGTCAAGAATATGAGTGCTCTGTGGTATTCCCAAGCCTCATTTCTAATACTTCTTTCAATATAATTCTTAAGACAAATGAATCTGCCATAGACCATTAGCTTTTCCTCCTAAACTGTTTTTAAATGTGATAAGTATAATGTGATTTTTTTAATGGTTAGGAAAATATATCACCAATTAATTACATTAATTACAAATAAGTTTAAGTTAATTACAAGTAAGTTTAAAATTAACTAAGGAACTAAGGGGTCCCATCTCCAAATTAACTATTCAGATAATAAAGTGGGATCTCTGTCTTATTGTTGCTTATGATCAAATAATTTAGGAAAATAAAGACGGTTAAACATTTACAACATCTCTTACTTAGTTCATAAAGCCTTTCTGGAGAGTTGAGTTATATCTTGTATTCTAATCACTTGAGGACAGAGTATTGTCTATGGTTAAAAAGGAAGGTACTAACAGGATGAGGGGACAGAGTGATGAAAGATAGGAAGCAAGCACCAGGGAGGCAGGAGAAGTTGCACAGGTGATGAGCAAGAGGGACATAGTCAAAGTGCACAGGACAATGCTGAAGAGTAATATAAGACTGGGTATCAGACCAGGAGCTCCTTGAGCCCAAGCAGATTATCTTTTACACTTTGCACTCCAGCACCTATTACAGTACCTGGTGCAAAACAAACACATCATAACTGTTTGCTGAACTGAATTGAACTCTTCTGTACTTATTCCTAACTCCAGTGGACAGGTGGACATGGTGTCCAGTAATGGTCCTGTGGTTGGGAAGTGACAGAGAGAAAAGGAAGTCACTGGGGTTATAATACGAAGACTGTTTTTCAATATCCACCCCCCCTCCCAGTGAGGCTAACAGCCATAACACGGGGAGACATACAAAGGCAGCAATGTAACGCTGGCCAGGGAAAGAGATGTGTTTAGGAAGTCGGTACATTGGGAATATGATAACAACTGGAGCTGTTGATGGTGCATGGCAGGTAAGGGACTACTGCTATAGAAAGAGGTTGCCGCCAACTGAGATAAAGGTGAGCAGGTTCCAACACCTAGATGGAAAATGTGCTTTCAGTCAAAAGCCACACCTATTTCTTAAATTTTTCTCTCAAACTATTTCCATGTCAGTTTAATTTAAAAGGACAAAAAAAATCCCACTAAGTAGATAGCACGTGTTAATACATGCCTCTCAGCAAGTTAATTATAGTCCTGTTTTCAAAGGAGTGTTTGATCTAAAAGTTTCATCAGTTCTTCAGTTCTTTTCAAAGAAACCTGAGGAAAATATGTCATGAGACCTCTCCATAATCCAGCTGTTGAATGTGTGCACTTTGCTCAACATGCTCCCCTGATTCCCCTGTAAAACAGCATAAAATTGAGGATATCATATTCATAAGTTGTGAAGGACATGAATCTGTATTTTACCAAATTTCCCAAAGACTTGGAAAGCAAAGATTTAGATATAAGGAAGGGTCTGAATCAGCTAATTTTGAGCAAATATTTTCTATTTTCTTTTCCCATTGGCACTCCTTAGCCTTAAAAATTTATCTCCCTGACTCTGGCCTTATAAACTAAGAAAGGTCTTGGTGAAGAATTCTCCAATTAATTATTTACATTTTTTAAAAATATGTGGAGCTCTCTACACGTGGATAGTATTTAAATGACAATATTTAAGCTGCAAGAGAAACCAACATGATTATGTACCTTTGTTTATTTATAAAGTGAGGATGTTTCAATTAATACACATAATAATTATACTAATTTTTAGTCCACAATAAATATCTTCTGAGTATGTAAATGTTACCAAAATAATGGAAGTTTTACTTTACCAGAACGTATGCATCATTTCATTAAAAGAGAAAATAAACTGCTCTCATATATAAATAAAATGCAAATTCATTTTCCTCATGGTAATCCTGAAAAAGGACTGTTATTTGCCAGCATTCACCACTTAGATAATTTTCATTAACAAACCTAATGTGTATCTGAAATATCTGATGTATGCTTATATGTGTATTCATTTGCACATAAAATGCTAAATTTTTCAATCAGCATAGATTTAAATTTTTTTCCTCCTCAATTATACTCAATAGAGTATACTCTATTGATTTGTCATGCTTGGAAACATACCAAAGGGGTTTTTTTAAATGTTGATCATAAAAAGACAACATGAGAGGGAAAATACTATTCTTCTCCATTTTTCTTTCATATTATTTGATGTATAAGTATTTCAAAACAGTTAGCATTTTAAAATCTCAAATCTGTGCCCCCAGATTTTCAGTTCTTCCCTGGATGTACGTTCTAGCATTCTTTGATGAGCAAGGTGGAGTAGGAAAGTATTAATTTGGTGCTCAAGAGTGGCTCCGCCAGCAATTAAGTGGTGCATCCACCGGAGATAAGGGGCCACTGATGTCAGAACTTGGGGAGTTTAGGCTCCTGGGAAAGTGACAGATTTAGCCTACTCTTCCAACCAGGTTGCTGTAAAAATAAAAACATTTTATAAATTACTAGAACTTCCACCTCTGGTAATATAGAGCAAACTGGAGAAGAGAAAAGATAATCTTTAATTTTTAAAAATCAAATCTATCTTTTAGGCCTTTGCAGAAGCTTAACCATCCTAATAGAGACGGTTTCCAGAAGGTCTTATTTTGTGGTCTGAAAGAAAAATGTTTTATTTCCACAAGCTTGCTTTCTTTGCTTGGGTGTGTTGGCTGCTCTGGCACCTAGACACCCACCAACCTGCAGTTTCTGCTCCTCATTTCAGGCAATCTGTTTGCTGGCCACACTGGGTATGGTATGAGGAGCAGGGACAGGACTGTAGGCCAGCCAGGCCCAAGGCTCTGCAGCTCACCCTCCACTAGGGACTCTGTACAACTGCAGGCTGCTCATATTTGGGCAAGAGTAGGGCCCATCTCTGGGTTTCCCATTGAAGCTTTTTATTTTTATTGTCTTTTCTCTTAGAGCCACTTTTAACCTTTTTTTCCTTATCATCCCCTGTTTAATCTGAGAGCTGTTATCATAAGTAGTATTTTAATAATACCTATCATTTGCCTTAGCAAAACTAGCAATTAGCTTTCCTTAGAATTTAAGGAAATTAATGCAGAGTTTAAATTAATGTTAATTATGATAATGCAGCAAATTGAAAGGAAACTCTAATGTTATTTGTGGTGGAGGGTTGTCATTTTTATGAAGAAAGTTTGAAATATCCTCTTAAATTTGTGGCTATCTTTTCTTCTTATATTTACCATAAATCACAGATGGGTACTTAAAGTGGCCACAGGCACAAAATGACAATTCTATCAGCTTTAATTTAAGAGTGCAGTTCTCTGCTCAGGTTTAATTAATTTTGGTGTTAAAAAAGTATCTGCTAAGATTTTATCTCCTGGCTTATTCACATTTTCCTATATCTTAAATTGTTAAATTTATAAAAAGAAGATTGTGCTATATGATCACTTCATTAAACCCATAACTAACTCTGGATAATGCCTATAAGTTCATGTTTTAGAAGTCTATAAAAAGGCACGTCAGCAGACACCTGCATACCAAGCAACCACAATAAATCAAGCTGGGCCTGAAAAAATGTATGGTCTGGGAGGTGAACATTTTGCTTACCAAAAAAAAAAAAGCATGCCTTAAAAAGCCAACCCTCAAAACCTGTGGTGGCAGTGGTGACATAGTCAGGAGGGGACTGCACAGGGAAACTCAAGGTCTGCGCTTGAGTCGTTGGTCTGCTCTGAACTGGGGTATCAGTGATGTGGCTTGGCCCGTCTAAGCCTTGGCTTTTTCATCTGGAAAATAATTTCTCACAAAGTTACTATACGGACAAAATAGTACAGGGTATGCTAAAATGTATTTTAAATATTATAAAAGCATAAAGGTTTTTTTTAATAACCAGACTCTAGCACTCCTGACTAGTGTTCAACTTTCAGTCTTTGATTTGAAGCAAGTATTTGGGAAATATTTGCCTAAAATATATTTTTTACATATATCTATATGACAAAATATGAAAGTTGCATATGTCTCCAATAATGTATCTGACCAGAAGAAATTAGCATGTAGCCATTTTCAACTTACAGGAGCTCCAGCCCTATGTCTGTTTGCAGGTGAATGATTTGAAACATGGACACTATCTCCTGGAAACACTGCTGTCCTCCTGACTCATAATACATCTTTACTGGCATTTCTTTGACCATGAGCCACTACAGCTCACATGGTCCCACAGAACAAACGTCTGAGATTACAAAGTAGGCCACTAAGAAATCCTATACTTGTTCTGCTGCAGTTGTGGGAGGCAGCATTGTCGTCCCCCAGGTCTGTGACTGCTCTGAGCTTCTGCTGGCCTCCCCCCAGCATATGAATGAGCAATCAGGGCTGGGCTGTGGGGTTTTGGTAAGGGGAGCATCTCACTTTCTCCCGTTCCTTTTTCTTGGTCTCTGCTTGGACTAGCAGTAAGCCAGGAAGAAGGTGAAAGGAAAGTGCACAACAGTTAAGGTTCTGCAGAAGCCTTTTCCCCTGTCTCCTTTCCCCTGCAGTGCTCTCTACCCTCTCCCAGCAGGGCTGCTACGATGGGAATTCCAACCCCTCTCTGACTCTAGGAGGGTGATCAGGGGCCTGAGATGTGAGGAGCCAACTGTGGGCAGGAGGAGAGGACCAGGGAGGAGCCGATGCACCGTTCTGAGACTCCATGGAGGTGCTAACTATTGCTTTATTCTTTTGAGAGTGAAAATTTTCAAGTGTTGATGAACCATCCAGGAAAATGCAGAGTTGCCTTTTACCCTATTACATACAATAGATGTGTATCAGAAGTTAACTGAATCTGGATTTAATCAATCTCAATCTCTCTCTCTCTCTCTCTCTCTCTCTCTCTCTCTCTCTCTCTACCTTTTTCTCTCTCTGCACCCTCCCCCCACCTCCCACCACATAGATACTCTACTGGGACCACAAACTCAGAATCTTAATGGTTAAATTCATCATCATCTTCTACTTCACATCCAACTTCTGCTTTTTCTGTATTTGTACATGGTACTTTTCCCAGTCACCCGGTTCAAAAAATATTATAGTTACTTTGGTTCTCTCATTATTACCTTCATATTTCAAACAGGAGGCAAGATTTATCCATCATTCATCTATGCATCAATGCAACACTTCTTGCACTAATCCCTGTCCTTTCCATTCCTATTACCACCCTTATCTTTACTTTGTACCTGGACCTCCCTGGTATCTCTGCTTCTAACCTCCTCACATCAAAGATCCTCAGTACATTCATATACAATGAGAACAGTGTATGGTAATATCAGCATTTCATTTTTTAAAAATCTGCCGCAGAAGAGAATTATTAGCATTGCAGATCAGTGGGGGAAAGGACAGATTTATCAATAAATTAGAACAAGTGCAAGCCATACATAATTACATATTATACACCTTATAGCAAAATAAATTTAAGATTAATCAGATCTTAATGTAATTAAGTGAAACCTTAAAAGTACTTGAATAAAATATAAGTGAATATTTGCTAGGCTTGGAATAAGAAAAGCTTTTCTAAGAAAAGAATTAAGGTTAGAAGTTGCAAATAAAAAGTGTGACATATTTGATGAAATCAAAAATTTACATTTCTATTACAATAATCAGTAAACACAGACAAATATCAAATAGGAAAATATGCACAATGTACATGACAGAATTAATATAGACTAATAAGAAGATAAATTGGTAAAAGTATAGGCACAAAATAAGAGCAGACAACTCACAAAATAAGAAATATAAATGGCCTTAAATGTGTAGAATATTTCAATCTCATTAGTAATCAAGAAAATACATATTAATACAATAATTATATCATTTTCCACCTTTCAGTATAGCAAAGATATTAAGAAATATTTATAACCAGATGACAGTGTAGGAAAAGAAGAGGTACACTATGGACTGCTTTGGGGAGTATAAACTGGCATAAAATTTCCAGAGGCCAATTTGACAATATTCACCAAAAGCCTTAAAATTAAATACCTTTTGCGCCAGCCATTTCCTTTACAAGAATTTATTTGATGAAAATACCCCAACAAATTGAGAAAGATCTACATATTTAGCAATTTGCTATATGATAGTGTTTATAACAGTAAAACAATTAGTATCAATATAAACAAATATCAATAAAGGATTGATTAAATAAGTTAAAGAATAGTGATACAATAGTATATAATGCATCAATTAAAATGATGGCATAGAAAAATTTTATTTTAATGAAAATATTCATAATATATGTGCAAAGGATTCCAAATTATGCATACAACATCATTTTTAATTATGCAAAATATATAAAGATACACAGATTGCAGGTAGTGGTTGGTACTGGTTATTTCTGGCTAATAGGATCCCAGATGCTTTTTACTGGTGTCTTTATTTAGAAATAAACACAAAAAAAAATAAGAAATCAATCCCATTTGGGAAATAGTCTTAAATTTCCAGTCAAGATTCTACTCTACATTAACCCCAAATTATAATCCTAGTGCCCAGTGTCAAGCCTAGAGGCAGAAGCCAAGTTACAAGGATGCTACCACAATCTAGATGTATAGTGTGTGAATAATGGTAGTGGGAGAGAGGGAAAGAATGAGACAACACAGGAGTCAGAGACCATGCTGGAGTTTCAGCCCTGACTGACAGAGAGGCCACTGGCCTAAAGGAGAGGTGGTCTGGCAGAAAGATGCTGGGTCTCTAAACACCCAACATAGAGCCTTGAACATAGCAGTCATTCAATTTTTTTAAATGGAAGAATATGGTTCCATATGATCCTTATTATGGTTGGTTGTATCCATGCTCTATTAAAAATATTCTCTGGAAATTCCAGGAAGATACTAACAGATCAATAAAGGAAATAGCAAAATGGGAGTCAGGAGACCTCTTTTACCCACATACTAGCTATATGTTTCTGAGCAAGTCACCTCACCCCATCCTCTGCCTAGGAGCCCTCTTGTTCTGCACAGACACTTGAATGCCACTTTTTCGGAGAAGTCTTCCCTGACTTCCAGCCCTCAAGAAAAAGAAAGAAACTGTGTCCTCCAGTTCTCATTTGTCTGTTTGTCAGAATCCACCTGGTACCTGGGAACTCACAAATCTCTGTCCTTCTTGTCTTGGCTTGCCACTGACATACTCAGTTCCCTTGTCATGTTTTGGACTTAGGTGAAGAATATACCAAGGAATCTGCTTAGAATATCCCAGGATATCAGCCCAAAAGATCTGGGCCTCTATCAGGGGTCTTAAACCCTGCTCTTAACATGAGTTGGGCTCTCACTACCTTCAGGCACTTTGCGCACATGGGCATATCTCACTTGGTGATCACAGTGGCAAATGCCCTTCTGACCAACCAAAACATAAATGAGTAAAGTGGAACTTGGAGAAGCTAAGTGACATCCTGATCACATCATGTGTGTCTGTGTGGTGGAGACCAGATTCAGAACTGGGAGAAGATGGGCAGGGATTGCTCATCTGCCTCTCCCTACAGAGATGCAGGTGCTGCTGCAAGATCTCAGGCCAGTCTGAGAGGTTTTACAGCTTTCTTCACTGACGTTTTTCACTATCTTTAATTACACACTGTATACCTATATCAAGTCATCACATTGTGCACCTTGAATATATGCAATCTTTATTTGTCAATTAAATATGTTTTTTTGTAAAAAATGAAAATATGGGAAATACAGTGACTTTGTTGGTATATTATAAGAGCAGGGTCTGGTTATAGCACAAAAGCCCTCTGCTTCACGGTGTACATCTAAATGACAGAGCTGAGTCTGGGCACCAAACTGCTTCTCTGGAGCACTGTAGTGGGCTGTGGCCTGTTTGTTCTTATGCCCACAGGGACTGAATTGCTTTGCACTGGTCTCAGCAGGGGAAAGCCCAGAGCTGGGTTTGGCAGGAGGGCTGAGTAGAGGGCAGGCCTAGCCGTCAGCCTGTGCGCAGCAGTTACTACAGCACGGCAAAGCTTCTCATGCTCATTCTGCCATCTGCACCCGAGGCCTAGCTTGCTTTTGTCCAAAGTGTTCTTGGATACATAAATAGAATAAATAATTAAATAAGGCCCATCTTCAGATTTCCTGCAAGCTTTACATGTTCTCTCCCAAAGAACACACACTTGAGGCTCCATGTGACAAGTGGTGGCTCACCTCCCATGGGCCATTCTGGTAAATAATTCGCATCGGAGTAGATGTCTGAGCCCTGCAATTCTTTTTACCTCCATATTCTCTATATGCTTAAGCTGCAGGATCAAATTACTGTCATTATTCAAAAAGCACTAGAGTGGACCCAATTTCTTTGACAATTTAAATCCTATTTGAACCTCAGTTTTGTGGTGGAAACCAATTTTCGAGATGTGATATGTGAGGACCTAATCATTGCTGAATCTCTGGAACAAGAAGAAAACAAGAAAAGAAAGGAACTGCCTCTAAACGCTAACAAACCTTTGCTTGATTCGTCAAGAGCAGCAAATAATTCAAAAGCCCAGCAACAAATACCACAATTCAGAAGAAACATTTTAATTAAGAGCATTTAAAGCATTTTTAAAAATTCACACTTTTGATACTCAAAAACCTTTGCAGATTTCAAACATCTTGTAATAAAACTTTGATTTAAAAATATTGATTTAAAAGTTGAGTTGAACTAAACTGTCAGATGTATTACACACTCTTCAAGATTTTAAGTATAATTTTTTAAACTTCCTTAAGCCAGATATAATACCTATGAATTATAATTTTAAATAACTTTTTAAAAAATATCTGAGGCATTAGAACTAAAAGCCACTTACTTGCATGTTTTTGCTATCTTGAATGTGTTGTTATCAGGTTCATACTACGGTATAAATGGGGGGAGTTTGTTTAGTTTGAGTTTTAAATAACTTGAGAAAATAGGTTCTTGCAACTTTCCCCCGGGATTTAATACTAATCCTGTTATTGAGAAAATTATGAGGATATTATTAGAAAAGTCACAGCACTTGTGCCCCTTGAAAAACATGAGCATTGTGGTCACAGTGCAGTCTAGGCTTCTCAGCCTCTATAAACACTAAGTCACTTGTGTGTCATTTCTGTTCTCAGTAGTTTTATTTATGTACTTTATTTAGTCATAAAAACAATGTCAGCCTGAAACTACAAGCCCAGTAGAAATAATAGAAAAACAAAAAAAGTAGGCCAGGCATAAAGGAAACTGCCCACTCCCTCCTTCATGCCCTCCCCTGCACCCACGATACCAACACCAATGTTGAAAATGGTTTTTTAAGTGGCGGTCACCCCCACCGAACTGTAAACTCCTTGAGGACAGGAAATGCATTTTAATCATCTCTGGATGCTTAGTTACTGTCATGTTTCTTGGCATTCATTTCATCTTCCATTCGCATAATGTGGTCTTGGTCCTTACAGAACAATAAACGGGATGTTTCATCCCTCAGAAACTGTGTGTCATTTAGAAGAAGAATGTGTCATCAAAGGAAGCAGGAAAGTTGACTGAGACAGCAGAGAGCAGTGTCCTCTGATAACCATTCTTGGAAGAGGGGGTCTGTATGTCCAATTCAAATATCTGTTCCTACTGATTTGGGGAATGGATGTATCAAGTTGCTACAATAGGCTGTTATTTAATGCCACATCTTAACAGAATTCCCCAATGCTGATTCCAGGCTCACTGGTTGAGCAGGTAGGAGTTTCCAGGTCATTTGAACTTAGATTTCTAGTTTTTCTTATTGTAATTGACTACAGTGGCATCTGGCCATATCCATAAGTCTCTTGTGAGCTTTGTTAGGGTGATTCAGCATACCTGAATCAGATCAAATCTTGGATGAAAACAGAGAGTTTCTATGCATGGGGGCTGAAGACCAGATCTTTGGACAAGTGGTAAATGCACAAATTGGCCCCTTTTCAGTAACACCCTACCTCCAAAAGCATTCTCTTTTGTACTTCCCTCAGCCCCCTGCTGGCTACTGAATGCATAAGGTTGAAGTTGGACATAATCCCCAACTGCAAGAGTCTACAGTCTAGCAAGCCAAAAAGGGAGGAAATACACCCTCTGTGCCCTGATAGAAGGTTATTGTACTTTTATGGATCCCGTTTCTTACTCTTGGTGTTCTCCATCATTTTGCTGTAGCATTTCCTCAAGCAACTCCCTTGGATATAATAAGTTTTCTGAGTCCTTGCATCTATTAAAATAACTTTATTCTAGCTTCATTCTTGATTGATGGTTTGGGAAGAAATACAATTCTAGATTGAAAATCTTGTTCCTTCAGAAATGCAAAAGCATTATTCTATGGTCTTATGAGGGTTTTCCATTCTGATAACTGTTCTTTTTAAGAGGTATGTGGGGGGAGGGGTAGTTCCCCTACCTGTAAACTCTTAGGAATTTTTTTATCCTTTGCATGCTGAAATTTTACAATTTTGTTCCTAAGCAAGAGGTTTTTTAATATAAATATCCATTTCAATCCAAAAATCTATTTTTATCATTGGGATTTTCCTTTGTAATTTGTTTAATAATTTGTCTCCTTTGTATTCTTTTATATGTTGTTAATTTCCAAGAATATACTCTTAATGTCCAATTGTTATTTTTAACAGTTTCACGTTCTTATCTTACAGATACAATATTTTCTTTGATCTCTGCTGTTCTTTGCATTATCTCCATTTCCCCAAAGACTTTCTTTCCATTTGTTGCTCTTGACCTCTCTTTTGTAAACCCTTTTCTCAAATGTCTGATGATCTTTTTTTGTTCCATACTTAAGAGTGAGGCACTAAAATGATGTTTGACCTCTTTGTATATAGCTAAGATTTCAACTGATAAGTCTTGCTTTAGGGTGAGTGGTGGAAAGCCAATCCTTTCTCTCTAGTGAACCCCCAAATATCAGAATGAAAATGGTTTCTTAAGATTTAAATTTCTCTATAATGAAGAAATTTTCAATATTTTACCTGGGAGGTAGAAGCCTTGTTCATGAACATTCTGCAAACATGGTGGGGATGGGGAGGAGATCAACTATCTATTAAAAGGGAAGAAACAATATTGCAATTAATCTGTTTTCAGCCCATTTATTCATTTGACAAACATTTATTGAAAACCTCTGTATTCCAGGCACTGTTCTGTTTCACTCCCTTCCACTCCTCCTACAAAAAAATACCAGGAAACAAAGACCTCATGGAGCTTTGTCTCTAATGGGATATCAAACACTAAACAAACAAATAAATAGATGGCTAGAAGCACAAAGAAGAAAAATAAAGTAAGGTAAGGGGACACAAAGTGATGAGGAAAAAGAAGCTATTGTAGATAGGATGGCTAGGTAAGGCCTCTCTGAAAAGGTACCGTTTGAACAGGAACCCAATGGAAGTCAGTCATGAAAATACCTGAAGAAAGAGTTCTCCAAGCAGTGGGGGAAAAGAAAGTGCACGGGCTCAGAAGCAGGAGTGTGCTTCGTGTGTTGGAGGAACAATGAGGATGCTGTGTGTGAAGATAGCAAGAAGCAGAGTTGACAGTACATGAGATAGAAACAGAATGGGAGGTCGGAGCATATAGGGCCTTGTGGGCCATGGTAATGATTCTGGGTAAGCAGGGAAGCCAATGGAAAGTTTTGGGCAATGTTGTCTGGCTCTGTTCACATGGACCAGCTCATGTTGTCAGGTCAGATGCCAGGTCACAGGCATCCTTATTGAAGGGATGACCTTGGTTCAGGGGCCCACCCAAATTCAACCCACACCAAAGAAGAGGCGAAGGAGGATGTCCAAGGGGTTTTGTGGCTATCTGAAGATGGAAAGCTTGTTCTTTTCCCTTGGTCTTGCTGCCACTAGCAGCGAGTGAATAGTTTACTGGAATTTTTATGTCTGTTTGAACTAAAGAATAAATCAGAAGTTTTTTTACAATTTCCAAGTAGTTAGACTTTTTTTAACTAACATTTTATCACTGATATCTGGCTTTATTGAATTATGGTCAGAGAATGTGACATGTGGCACACTTCTTGGAATTAATTTAAATATACTATGTGGCTATCACATTACCAATTTTTAGAAAAAAAAACATTTAAAAAGGGTTGAGGGCCGGGCGCGGTGGCTCAAGCCTGTAATCCTAGCTCTCTGGGAGGCCGAGGTGGGCGGATCGTTTGAGCTCAGGAGTTCCAGACCAGCCTGAGCAAGAGCGAGACCCCATCTCTACTATAAATAGAAAGAAATTAATTGGCCAACTAATATATATAGAAAAAATTAGCCGGGCATGGTGGCACATGCCTGTAGTCCCAGCTACTTGGGAGGCTGAGGCAGCAGGATTGCTTGAGCCCAGGAGTTTGAGGTTGCTGTGAGCTAGGCTGACGCCACGGCACTCACTCTAGCCTGGGCAACAAAGTGAGACTCTGTCTCAAAAAAAAAATAAAAAATAAAAAAAAAGGGTTGATATCTATTTGTATGGCAAATATTTTGATAAAATTATTGAACAAACAAGTGTTTGATTATTCAAAGATACTTATATCTTTACAGTTTTGGCTAACTTAAGAGTCAAATATTGAGAAAGTTATATTAAAGTCTCCCGCTATTATTCTGACATCTGGCATCATTATTCTCATTCTTGATGTTTTGATTTATATACTTTAATTCTATATGTTTTGGCCCACAGGTGTTCATGCTTCCTGAGTTGATAATTGTTGAAGCTAGGTGTTGAGTACATAGCAGTGTATTACCACATTTTGTCCACTTTGCTATCTATGCAAAGTTTTCCATAATAAAAATAAAACAATATAATGGTTTCAACATCTTCACTCTATTTTGTACCCTTAGTCCATATAAAGTAAAGGTTGGGTTCCTCCAGAAGCAGACTCTGAAACAAGGATAAGTGTACATCGATGTTGGAAGAAGTACAGGGAAAACCAGCAGGGAGTAGAGATGTGATACAGGGAAAGAAAAGGCTCCCACAAAGGGTGTGCTATTAAGCACACAGTGGGTGATGGAGTTTAACCCTATGAGAAACTGAGAAATGGTGCAAAACATACACCTCAGAATTATCCCACCTGACCGGGTATGGTGGCTCACACCTGTAATACTAGCACTCTAGGACTCTGAGGAGGGAGGATCGCTCAAGGTCTGGAGTTCAAAACCAGCCTGAGCAAGAGTGAGACACCGTCTCTATTAAAAATAGAAAGAAATTAGCCAGACAACTAAAAATATATAGAAAAAATTAGCCGGGCATGGTGGCGCATGCCTGTAGTCCCAGCTACTATGGAGGCTGAGGCAGGAGGATCGCTTAAGCCCAGGAGTTTGAGGTTGCTGTGAGCTAGGCTGATGCCATGGCACTCTAGCCTGGGCAACAGAGTGAGACTCTGTCTCAAAAAAAAAAAATTATCCCACCCAAAGGGCAAGAGTCATTGGTCAAGGGCTGCTCACGGGGGCTGATTCCTTGGCATTTAAGGCTTTTTGTGGGCACAGAGTTGGGTTGTGGGGGTAGGTAGAGTTCTTCTTCAGAGACATACACATTGGCAATTAGAGTCTAGAGCACATAAAAGATCCAAGGAACATAAGTGGACACACTAAGAGCATTCACAACACCCTTATTATTCTTTTAATGAATTGCTCTTAATTTCTACTTTTTCCAACGGTAATTTTCCATCTATACTCTTTTGTGTGTTTGAATTCTACTATCTATTTAACATATAGTTGTTGAAGTACCCTAAGTATACTAAGAAGTACCCTACTAAGTTGGCATGGAACTAAAGTCTGAAAATGGTTAGAGATAAGTAAATATAATGTGAAATATCATATGATGAGAATTATGGTAAAAGGAGCTAAATTGTAGTCCACTTCCCAGAGGAAGTGATGTCTAAGCTGAGAACTGACTGTTCAAAAAGGATGAGGTAGAGTGTTTTAAGCAGAGGGAACAGCAAACTGGGAGTCACAGATGACAAAGAATGTATACTGGAAGAACTCAAAGTCAAGGAGAGAGATGCTCAATCAGAGCACATAAACCAAGGAATGGCCAGAAATCAGGTTATAGATGCTAGCAGGGGCCATATGATGCAAAGCTTTATTAGCCATATTAAGGAGTTTGGACTCTATCCTAAAAGCAATGTGAATTCATTAGAATTGCAAGCAGAGGACTAACATACAAAAATGCATTTTAGAAAGGTTTGTCTGACCACAGTGTGGGAGACAAACCCACAGTGTGAGAAACACACAGTCTCTCACATAAGACCAGAAGCAAAAAGAATGATTGCAATTAGGCTCCTGTAGCAATGATACAGGAGAGACACGATAGGATAAACAGCAAAGATGGTATGGAGAGATAGGGATGGGTTGAGAAAAACTTAAGAGTTATTTACGTGGCATATCTTTGCTACCACTTTATTTCTAACATTTATCAATCATTTCCCTTTAGTTGGGTCCCTTATAAATAGCTTATATTTATATTTTGCTTTTGATGCAATTTGAGAACATTTATCTTCTAATAAGAATCTAAATCATTTATATTTATTTTGATAAATATTGTATTTGGTCAAACTTTACCATGTTTTCCTGTTAGTATTTATTATGTCCTACTTTTGCACTTCTTTGCTTTTTTCTTGTTGTTTTCCTTAATTTTGTGCTACCAATCAAGTTATCTTTTTTTTCACTTGTGATTTGGAAGTTTTGTGCTACTATTGGTTATCTGTGATTTTTTTAAACTTTGAATTTGGATCTATCTGAATCTATTATATATGAATAACTTTCCAGAACACATTATTACTTTTTACATCAACAATATAAAAGGAACAATTTATCACATATTTACTTACTCACTTATCTCCCTATAAGCCTAAGTCCCAGTGATCTGAATATTTCAGATTTATATCACAATTTTTTAAACAATGCATCTTCTCTTTCAAAAATCATTTAACATTTACATTATTTCAAAATCATGTACACAAGAATTATTTAAACAATTGTTTTAGAGTCTCTATTATTTACTCTTTTCTTCCCACCATATCTTTTCCTTTCTTGGGTCAATCCTTTATTATACATCTTTTCTTTAATATTGTGTAATATTCAATGGTCCTTTCCAATCTGAAGATTCAAGGTTTTCTTTCTTTCAGGAAACATTTGGGTTTTTTAAATTTGTGTTATTGATTCTCCCTGACTGCTCTGTTCTCCTTCTGAAATAAAATTTCTTTCAAGAATATTTATTCTAGATTTCAATTTTGTTCCCACATTTATTACTCTCTTGAAATCCTCAATGACAATTTTGGTCATGACAATTTATGTAAAAAAGAACAAATCATCTACTAATTCTTTTCTTATCATTTGAGCCTCACTTCCATTCTGAGTCTAGTGTGGCTCCATGCAAAGATGGTTAGAGGAGAAGAAAAGTGATGGAGGTAGAAACCTTTGACCCAGCAATTGGATGAGTCAGAGGGCCTAGTAAATTTGGCCAATCTATTGTGTTTCTGAAAGAGCAGACATAATGTGTGTGTTTCAACACTACATTGGCAATAGAATTGCTGTTATCTTTGTATATTGCTCTGTAAGAGGCTATGTATTCAATGAGCCTTGTGGTGAGGGGTTATGGTTAAGGTTTTGTTTCTTCTTTGTTAGTTCTTCTTTGTTTGGTTTTTTCTTTGTGCTTTAAAATAATGTAAGGTTCTTACACATGGAAAAAACTAGATGTACATTATTTTAAAGTTTCATTCTTTAAAATGTAGTACAAATATTTATTAAATGAGAGACTCCAGTATATTTAACTACACATGCTAAAACTGAAAACTCATGTTCAGTTTTTTCAACTCTGTATTCACCCATTCTTGATATGTTCATATTTGATTCATTTCTTGTCAAAAGAATTATGTCTTTGCATATTTTAAGGAAATGTATAGTAAAACTTCATTATTAGAGACATTATGTAAGTAAGACTATATCTCTTCCCTTACCATGTAAATTCCTGGCTTATGAACAACATTTCCCACAGAATTTGTTAGACTTCTTAAAACTGCTTGATTTTAATCCCTTGCAAAATTTAAAACTTCACCCATCTGTATCTATGTGGGACTCTTCCATTATTATTTTTGCCTGAAACACAGGGAACACTCTCATTCTGTAGAACCATATTTTTTCAGTTCATGATATTTTCTTTACTCTATGATTATGCCTTCTGATTCACAGAAGATAAATGCTTTCTCAGAGATGCGTGTTATCTGTATGCTGGATCTTCAGTCTTTGTATTTCTTATTTTTTATCATCTCTTTCTTTTCTCATTATTTTCTACCTCATTATTGTTTTCTGCATTGTGGGCAAGTCTCTCAAGTTTGTGTATCCAATAATAATTCAATTTTATGTAATATCCATGCTGCACTTTCCTGTATGCAAAGTAGATTTAATTATGATTTTTTTAGATTGCCTTCATTCTTTCTGTTTCATTCAACCAATCCTTTCATTTCATCTATCCTCTCTCCACTGAGATTTTTCTTTGTATTTTTATATATTGTTTCATTTAACACGTTTTGGATTTTTTTTTCTCCTTTTATTTCATCATATTATGAGGGTACAAATATTGTTAAGGTTATATATATTGCCCCTGACACCTCTCCCCTCCCCCACCATGCCAGAGCTTCAAGCGTGTCCAACCCCCAGGT
The DNA here is from genome assembly GCA_008750895.1 of Mirza zaza. Lineage (NCBI taxonomy): Eukaryota > Metazoa > Chordata > Mammalia > Primates > Cheirogaleidae > Mirza > Mirza zaza. Next base: position 69,905 of record VSMD01035451.1, read on the forward strand.
GGTGCACACCATACCCATTATGTAAGTATACACCCTTCCCCTCCTACCTACCCATCACCCGATAAAAGGGTGGGTTTTTTTGACATTTTGGTTACATTGTATATCTTTGCCACTCCCTAAGAAGGGTTAGAGGTATTCCCTCCCCCCCCCCACAATGCTCTCCACATCCCTAAGATGTGGGTCTCCCCCACCATCCCTGGTGTTCACTACCACCATTTGAGCACCATAGTTTTAGTCAGTCAGTATCAATTTGATGGTGAGTAGATGTGGAGCCCATTTTCCAGATATTGAGTCCCCTCACTTTGAATAACAGGCTTAAGCTTAATCCAGGATAGCATAAACGGTGTTAGCTCACTATCGTTTCTTAGAATTGAGTAATATTCCATTGTGAGCATGTACCAAATTTTAATTATCCACTCATGAGTTGACGGGCACTTGGGTTGTTTCCATGACCGTGCAATAGTGAATTGTGCTGCCATAAACATTCGGGTGCAGATGTCTTTGTAATAGAATGTCTTATGCTCCTTTGGGTAGATGCCCAACAATGCTATTAGACATTGGTCTAGGCAAAGAATTTTTGAGGAAGACCTCCAAGGCAATCACTGCAGCATCAAAAATAAACAAATGGGATCTGATCAAATTAAAAATTTTCTGCACAGCCAAGGAAACTATCATTAGAGCAAATAGACAACCCACAGAATGGGAGAAAATAGTTGCTCTCTACACTTCTGATAAAGGTCCAATAATAAGAATCTATCTAGAACTTAAAAGATTTAACAAGAAAAATCAAACAACCCCATCAAGAAATGGGCAATGGAAATGAACAGAAGCTTCTCCAAAGAAGACAGAATAATGGCCAGCAAACATATAAAAAAATGCTCAGCATCTCTAATCATCAGAGAAATGCAAATCAAAACCACAGTGAGATACCACCTAACCCCAGTGAGAATGGCCTGTATCAAGAAATCCCAAAACAACAAATGCTGGCGAGGATGTGGAGAGACAGGCACACTCTTACACTGCTGGTGGGACTGCAAATTAGTGCAACCTTTGTGGAAAAGAATTTGGAGATACCGCAAACAGCTAGAAATAGAAATACCATGGTTCTGGATTTTTGAGAATAAAAAGCATCTTGTTTCTTGTATGTGTTTTCTTTTTTGTGGTATACATATTGATGGGTACTTGGGTTGTTTCCACATCTTTGCAACTGTGAAATATACTGTTATAAACATTCCAGTGCAGATGTCTTTATTATAAAATGACTTTTTTTCCTTTAGGTAGATGCTTAGTAGTGGGATTGCTGGATCAAATGGTATTTCTATTTTTAGTTCTTTGAGATATCTCCAAATTACTTTCCACAGAGGTTGTACTAATTTGCAGTCCCACCAGCAGTGTATGAGTGTTCCTATCTCTCTGCATCCACATCAGCATTTGTTGTTTTGGGACTTTTTAATAAAAGCCATTCTCACTGGAGTTAAGTGATATTTCATTGTGGTTTTGATTTGCATTTCCCTGATGATTAGAGATGTAGAGCACTTTTTATGTGTTTGCTGGACCTTATTCTGTCTTCTTTTGCAAAGTTTCTGTTCATGTCCTTTGCCCACTTTTTAATGGGGTTGTTTGATTTTTTTCTTGCTAATTTTCCTGAGCTATATATAGATTCCAGTTATCAGCCCTTTATCACATATATAGCATGCAAATACTTTCTCCCATTCTGTTGGTTGTCTATTCACTCTTGTGATAGTTTCTTTGGCTGTGTAGAAGCTTTTTCAGCTATACTACAAGGCTATAGTAAACAAAACAGCATGGTATTGGCACAAGAAGGGAGACATAAACCAATGGAACAGGACTGAGAATCAGATATGAAACCATCCTCATATTGCCATCTGATCTTTGACAAAGCAGACAAAAACATACACTGGGAGAAAGAATCCCTATTCAATAAATGGTGCTGGGAAAATTGGATAGCCTCATGTAGAAAACTGAAAGAAGATCCTCACCTCTCACCTTTCACAAAAATCAACCACAATTGATAACAGACGTAAACCTAAGGCATGAAACCATGAGAATTCTAGAAGAAAATATTGTAAAAACTCTTATAGACATCAGCCTGGCAAAGAATTTGTGGAGAAGAGCCCAAAAGCAATCACAGCATCAACAAAAATAAATAAATGGTACCTGATGAAATCAGAAATTGATTTTAATTTAATAAATGTTCCATTTTTAATTTGGTTCCCTCCAGAAGTTAAAAAGTCCCTTTGTGTTCAAAGCAGTGGAATTGTAATACTATCTGTAGTTGCATAGAAAGATGGCCATAGTCTTGTATTAAGTTACAAAGAAAGGATTCAGAACAGTATATATAAGATAATTTATATAAATGAAAATATATATGCATAAAATTGAGAAGGACTATAAACAAACAAAAAAGGGAAATGGAGGAGTGTACAACTAGATATTATCAATGTTTCTCTAGGTTGGTGCATATATGAGTATTCTCCATGTTTTTATTGTTTGTGTTTTCTAGTTTCTTAAAATAATGTACATGTACTTCTCTGTTAATTTTGCAAAATAAAAATTTTAAACAGGAAAAAAGAGCAATAAAAGAATCTTTACTAGATTTAAAATGTTTCCTAACAATAACAATGTAATAATTTAAATGGTATAGTGCACTGGCCCAGGAAAATAAGAAGCACATAAATGGAAAATAAATATGACATAAATATATATAAACTGATATATTGATGGATATATATATCATATGGATATTTCAATAAATGGTGCAATAAATATTTTTTAGCAAAGCTGTGAGGTACCAGATTACTAGGTAAAATTTATAAATCCTTAAGGGTAGGAAAATCTTTTCTAAGTATGGCATCAAAGAATCATGAAGATAAAAAATGATAGTTTTAACAACACAATTTAAAATATGTTATATGCTTAAAATAGCCACTTTAAAAATAAAATAGAAGTTTTGAAAAATATTTGTTAAGAAATGAAGAAGGTAAATGCCCTTAATGTATAAAGAGTTCTCACAAAATAAAAATATAGCTATGGTTTTATCTCTATTGGCTAGTGTCTTTCACATCTACATCAGAGAACAGCAGTCCCAGGTGGATTCTTCTGCCTCAGGTACTATAATTTTTAATATATTATATGTAAACACACCCTGCACCCTGGCCCCAACTGATTAGAACATGCACCAGTGTATGTGCAGGTTATTCTTTCTGACCTCACAGCAATCCTCCCTTTGCCTTTCTCTGATCCACTTATTCTGTGCCCCAGTGGACTGCAGACAGACACACACTGCATCCCCCAGACTCCTGGATCTCTGCATTCTGGTTGGGTGCAACCAACGTAAGGCACCAGCAGAAGGTTAGAGCATAGGGGGAGACGTGTTCTCTGGCCTCCTTCCTGGCCTTGCTCTATGGTTCTGTCAGCGTCCGGTCCCTCCACAATTACCATTACTGCCCTTGCCAGGCAATCCCCTGCCACAGCTTCACCACTCTGGTGACACTCATTCCTTCTTGACCATTTCAGGCCTAGGGGTGTTAATGGTTTTACTTTTAGTTAATGCTGTTACTAGTCTCTGAGTGCCTCAGCATCCTTGTGGGCCCCCTTAATTCCGCCCACACCTTGATACACAGCCTTTTCACTAAATTCTCTCCAAAATCCCCACAAGCGTGACTTCATTTCCTGCAGTCCCTGACTCAGAGAGTGGATGAACAGCAAAAATTGGCACAAATAGAAACTGCACTCTCATTTGTGTTGGCTTGGTAAGAAATTCTGCCTAATAGGAATGATCCTTATTAGAGATGACACATGTCCCTATTTATATTTTCCTTAGGTGAACTCAGAGCGAGTAAGTCACTGAACTCTGGCTCTATCTGGATGACACTAAACAATGGTTGTGATTCTCCATGACGCCAGTGCACTGGAAGCCCTGGGAGCCAGACAGGGGCTTGTTGTTATAACCTAGAAAAGTCTCTGAAATTTCAGCTACCATCAAATTTATGAGACTATAAATATTGAAAAGAAACAGAACAAATTATCATTATTTGCTGATGATGCTTATGAAGCCCAAGAAAATCAGTTTAAAAAAATATTATAAATAATTTTTCCATAGATGGCTGGTTCTATAATAGTCATAAATTATATGTTATTCTTTACCTTTCATTCTTCCTTAATGTCTCATGACCTATCAATTACTGAGTTTGAGCGATACTAGCTGACATTTCTTGAATCGCTGCACCTGACTCCTTTTGTATTTGACTGTCCAGAGCATGCAGGGTCCAGCAGCAATCATGGGCTCTTTGCAACGGCAGCGACCCAGCAACCTGCAATGAGGCACTGGACTCAGCCAAGGCCAGCAGGCTGGCTGTCTGGATGTCCACAGCCAGGCAGGGTATTTGAGCTCCTGCTGGGCCAGCAGGTGGCAGCAGGCAAATGATTAAGTGAACTGATCTGTGGACATTGAGATGAAGCAGAAAACACTAGATGGGTGTGAGAATGCATGAGTGTATGCTTAACTTTAGATCCAATGGGAACACATATACTTTTCGAATGCCTTTGACATACTTCCTAGTGAGAGGAAGCATAGTCAGAGAGGACAAATTGATCATTTATTAGTCTGCAAAGAAGTTCTTAATAAATTTCCAAAGATTGAAATCATATAGTACACAGTGTTTCATCAAAATAAAACTGAAAATTGATAACAGAAAAATTTTTAAATGTTCTAAGCACTTAGAAATAAATACTTCTGATAAATATCTTGAGTTTTTAAATAACATCTCTCTTTTATTGCATAACTAGAAATGAATTTGTATCATTAAATGTAGGCATTATATGTCACTATTTGTCCAAAGTGGTAAAATTTGTAGGTTTAACTTTATTTATTTTAAAATTAGAATGACTTACAAAATAAAACATTAAATCAAGGGGGCTATAAAAATACTAATAATAATAAAGCAAAAATAGGTAGAAATAATACATATTAAAGCATAAATTAAATAAGCTACAGAAAGTAAGTATACTTGATTTAAAGGGAAAATATCTATTTATTTAAAACGACCAATAATTGGCACATCTGGGACAAGTCTGCCCAATGGAGAGAAGAAAATAAAGAAGAAAAAAGAAATGAGATGTAGGAAAATAGGGGGAAAAATAAATGAAATTAAACTGAGGAAAAATATATAACTAAAAATAATTTGGTAGGCTGGGCGCGGTGGTTCAGTAATCCTAGCACTCTGGGAGGTCGAGGAGGGAGGATTGTTCAAGGTCAGGAGTTTGAGACCAGCCTGAGCAAGAGCAAGACCCCATCTCTACTAAAAATAGAAAGAAATTAGCTGGCCAACTAAAAATATACAGAAAAAATTAGCCAGGCATGGTGGCGCATGCCTGTAGTCCCAGCTACTCAGGAGGCTGAGGCAGAAGGATTGCTTGAACCCAGGAGTTTGAGGTTGCTATGAGTTAGGCTGATGCCATGGCACTCTAGCCAGGGCAACAGAGTGAGATTCTGTCTCCAAAAATAATAATAATAATAATTTGCTAGGTTCAATTTGACACTATAACCATGTTATAACAAATAATTTGAAAAATCTAAATGAAAGGGTTATTTTTCACACTGTTCTAGAGCAATATTTCCTGATCTTTTTCACCTGATAGCATATTTGGAAAATGATAATGTTTATATAGCATAAGGATGCTGAAAGAAAAATCCTACTTGTACATGGAGGCAATAGGCATTAAAACTCTGGCCATCCCAGCACATCCATAACCAATTTATAGCATACTGGTTTAAAGTTGTATTCTAGAAGTGCTAGTCAAGGCAAAATGTCAGGGATGAATAAATTCACACCTAAAGGGGGTGGTACACACTTTCTGGGGAATGGGCACGCTTGTAGCTCTGACTCTGTGGTACAAAGGCAATATATATAACCAAAGTTTTGTTACCCCCTAATACTCTGAAATTTAGAAAAGAAAAAAAAGGCAACATTCCAAGGTTGGAGGGGGAGATGATGAGGAAGAAAATACGCAAAGGAAAAAATAACATTATCAAAATTACATTTTTGCAGGTATTATTATCTAATTAAGTTCATAGAGAAAAAATGGGGGAAATCCTCAACTTAAAATCATAAGCAGAGTTAGGAGTGAAATCATAAGAGTTAGGAGTGATTCAGGGGAACTCTAAGTTCAGAATCAGTGACTACAGGCAGCAGGAAGAGGAATTTGAGGTAATTACCAGAAAGATTAAATTAAAAGACTTACCAATGGTTGGCCAATCTCTTTTCCTCTGCTTATGCTGAGCAGTAGGCACAAGCTCATGTCCTGTGAAACTAATGTAGTGAGTGTAGACACTAGTTGCAGAGACTCAGAATAGTTTTCCAGATAGGGTGGGCAAACCAAGATGGATGGATTGCACCAATAATAATAAAAAATTATTTTCACTTTTGACACACTCCACCTGGCATGTTTTCCTCCAAACTATGAAGGCAATGTCATCAGAAACCACATCCATAGATAAATGATGAGGGAATCTCAATCCAAAGATACAAGGGCAATCAAGAACCACCAAACATTTGAGGAAAATCTTGAAAGATAGAAACCCAATTTCACAAACAGAAGAGATAATACCTATCAAAACAGATCACAAAACAAAAGATATTAAAATTCAATTAATACAATTTAATTGTATTCATTCAATTATTAATGATATAGTCCTACATTGCTGAGCAAATGATGCTTTCATTAAACAATTTAAATACTTTAAATTGTGACAATTGAAAATATATTTAAAAATTTATTAGATAAGAGAATGGTCTGAATGAGAGAATAGATGATGGTTGAAGAAAGGATTGATGGACTAGCAAACTAAACTTAGTTTCCCCCCCCCAAAAGAAGTACAAAGAAAAGATTTGGAAAACAATAGAGAAAAGTGAATATATGAAAGATATATTCAGAAACTCAACCCCTGTTTAAAAGGAGTTCTGAAAGGAGAAAAGAGAGAATGGATAACAGGAAATAGTAAAAGATAACTTCAAGAAAATTTCACACAGGTGAAGAAACACAAAAGTCATCAGGATTAAAAATCCCATTAAGTGATAAGTATGGTGAATGATACAGAGGCACAAATCCAGATCTCATGTTAAATTTCAAAGCACCAAGAATAAAGTTCGAATTTCCTCAAAGGTCTAGAGAAAGTTGATTTTGAACATAAACTATATCTAACTAAACTAGCATTAAGATGAGGTATAAAACAAAGCATTTTCAAACATGCAAGATCTCAGAAAATGTATTGTTCTCAGGCTGTCTCTGAAAGAACTACTCAAGGATATACTCCAGCAAAATGGAAAAAGGAATTTAAGGTAAAGGAAGGTCACACACATACGATGATGAAGTAAAAAACAAGTAAATTGTATAATTAAACCCAAATAATTATTGATACATGCTGCAAAAATATAAGATTCTTTTCAAATAATATTCTTTCCAAATAAGTTTGGAAAGAAATCCTAATGTCAACACAAAAGATAAGAATGCAAGGCAAGAGAGAGGGTTCAAGACAAGGAAATAGAAGTGTACTAAAATTGTAATCTTGTCAGGAGAAAAAGATATAGTGAGTAGAGATATCAATAAATTATATAAATCAACCTAAAATATAAATTAGAATTTTAAATAATTTAACACATTTTGAAATTGAACTTGTCAATTTACATTGAAATGTAAATTGGTACCACCATTTTAGAATACAGTTTAGCCTTATATAGAAAGATTGAAAATATGCACAATCTAGCTTTGCAGCTTCCAACAATGGTCTTATTTGTTATATTTTAATTTTAATTTGGTTGTACTTTTTTCATAATTCTTGAGAAAATCATTAAGGATAGATACTTTTCTCTCTAGAAATATTGCTTCATTTCATGAGAGTTTATTGTAGGAATTATCTTCAGTCCCTCATTCCCCTTAACCAATGCATCACTAACAGTCATGCCAGTTTTATTCTAATACCTCCCCAGTCTGTCTATTCTCCCTGTCTGCCCTGTCAACACCATAGGTCACCCCACCATACCTCTCTCCTGGACAGCCTCAGTAGTCAGCTAACTAGAATCCTATATTCCATGTTGGTTTCCTTCCAAATCATTGTCTACCCTGCAATTTCTCAAATATCTTTTCAAAATGCAAAACTGTTCATGCCTGCCCTTGGCTTAAAACTTTTTTCTGTCATTCAGTATATTCAGGAGACTTCATATTATTCAAAAGCGTTATTCAATTATAACATTTTATTTAACTTGGTAGTGATTACATGAATATTTATCATGTTATTCTCTACCTTCTATACATGTAATATTTCTCACACAAGAAAAACAGCCAAAAATTCAAAACAAACCGAAAATCAAGATTATAGTATAGCAACAGAGGCTTTCAATAGCTCCCTATTGAAAATAGGAAGTATTAAGATCCTACATGTCTGGCCCTCATATTTCTCCAGTGATATATCACCCACAACTTCTTTGGGTTATTTGCCTGAGATTTGTTTGTTTGCCACAGAGCCTTTATTGTTTCTGCCATGACTCTCACTGCCACTAACTCTCCATAGACTCCATGGTTAATTCCTATTCAAACTTCAGATTCCAATGTAAATATCACTTTCTCGAAGATTTATTTCTTGATGTCTTCAGCATAGGTTAAGATAGATGATAAACAGACCGATGATGCATTGGTTTACACTATATATTTTTTTCAAACACTTATCCTGGCTTGTAATGATACGCTGATTTGTGTGATTATTTTACTTATGTCTTTTGCTCTTCACCATAAGCACCAGATAGGCAAGAGTAATGTCTGTTTGGGTTCCCTATTTTAGGGTCTTGCATGGAGTGGCTCCTCAGTAAACGTGAGTTGAATAAAGAAGTAAATGGAACATGCCGGGCCTAGGCTACAGTCAAAACTTGGAGTTAAAGTGAAGGATGTTCCGTTTCCACTTCTGCCACTTAACTTTGGGCAATGCATTTCAGCTCTCCGCAGCTTGGTTTCCTCGTGAGTAAAATGAAGATAATAGTAATGCCCAAGCTGCAGTAATGCACCAACAAAGTACTCAGCAAAATGCCCAGCTCCTGTAGGGCTCAAACCATTATCCATTATGTTTTCATACTTGGGTATTTGTCTTCTTTTGTTACAAAGTTTCCACATTGAAATGTTCTCCCTGTCTGCTCATGCTCTTCTGAATGTCATTTGTTGATCTTGTGGGTGGAACTGAAACTGTTTTCCATTTCAAGCCATCTGTAAAGGATTTGAATGACACTCAGGAGGAGGAGGTGGTAGCCCTGCCATTCTCTCTGTCAGATGTGTCCCTGTCCCTCAGAGAGCCTGGGGCAGAACTGGGCTCCACAGGCTGCAGCCCTCAGCAGGGAACCTGCCTGGGGTAGAGACCTCTGGGCTGTTCCCTTTGTTCTTTCCTTTCACTCTGTTGAGTCCTTGGCTTTTTCCCCCCCCAAGGAAAATATTGTTATATTTTGCTTATAAATTTGTTTTGTTTTTACTTTAGATTCATGCGCTTATATTGGACAAATCGTAAAGCCTCAATGTGTTATCCAGGGGAAAATGTATTGGTTTTTATTGAAATGGCTCAAACTGTCAGAAATTCATTCTTGGCTGACCTTTCTGAAGCTTAGTCACCTTATCCAGGTTCTGGAAGCTTTTGTAACTCTTACTGAAGTCAGTGGTGGCAAAAGGGGCTCTGTGAAGGGGAACATCTGGATTTAAAGTAGCCTTTAATTACATCTCACACCCCTGCACTAGACCCATATTCAACCCCTGGGAGAGGCTTAACAGGGTGGCTTCATTAGAAATTCAGGAGTCATTTTAACCTAATTGCTCCCTCATCATAGCTTAAAGTTAACACCTAAACCTTTAAGAATGCACTCATTGTCCCTGATTCCTGACTCTATTCTGCCCTTGGTAAGTGCTCCCAGGGGACCTGAACACTATTACTTATTTCAGTAAATGTTTTCATGGTCTTGGCTATGGAGTTAATGTTTAACAAGTTCCAAAGGAACTAATTTCCTGCTGGAGGAAACTTCCTTACCAAGTTCCATAATTATTCCCAGGTAGTCAGTCATTGCCCTATGGAATCCATTCAGCCAAGGGCTGTTAATAGGCCACAGGTGGCAGCTACAGTTTAGTTACCAAGGAAATGGATCAACTGTACAGACACTAATGTTTGACACCAGGAGACCAGAGACCTGTAAACACATGTATTTCTGCTACCTCTTGGTTTTTTGTTTCTTTGTTTTGCTTTGTTGTGTTTTGGGGGGCGGGGGTTGCAGATCAGGACATACATCTTTCCTCTTAAAGCCATGGAGAAATTGACTACAGTGAATTCTCCAAACCAGTGTTCCCAGACTTTTTGTCTCAGGACGCCTTTACACTCCTATAATTTTTAGAGAACCCCAAAGAGCTTTTGTTTTGGTAGAATATAGCAATTGATATTTACTATATTAGAAATTAAAATGAAGACATTTTTAAATATGTACTTAACTCATTTAAAAATAATAATTCTCCTATTATGTGTTAACAGAAATAACAATTTTGATCAAAAATAATTCTATTTTTAAAAATCTTTATTTTTTTATAGATAAAATTGTGAGCAAATTTAAAAATCTTTAGAAGAGTGTCATCATTTTCCATGAAAGTTTCTTCAATATCTGACTTAGAATACAGCTGAATTCCCATGACTGCTTCTGCATTCAATCTATTGAGATATAATGCATCATGTATCTTCTGGAAAACTCTACCATACATTCCTGAATGAAAGAGAAGTAAAAAGCAAATAACATTTTAATGTTATTATGAAAATAATTTAGATTTCACAGAACCCCTGAAAGGATCTCAGGGTCTCCCAGAGGTCCAGAAACCAACTTTGAAAGCCACTACTCAAAGCAAAACTGTTGTAAAAGATGGTCATTGAATAGCTTTATCTGAATGAAACGCAGAGAAAAGCAATAGACCAAGAGACAAATTTGCAATTATTAAGGTGGAAGTGTCTGTGCTCTGCTCTTAATATTTCCACTGCTTTAGGCCATCCCGATTTGCAGGAATTAGAGCCTCCTGCTGGGTTGTCCTCATGATGACATCTGGGATGATCTGTAAGGTAACAAGTTCAGTGACTCCCCATATTTTTTTAAATTGAGCTTAAGCTCCTTTGCTTAGATCATGTCTTTTATGGTCTGACCTCACTTCTGCCACCCTCCCCCAACTATTGTATGCAGTTGTCACACAATTCTACTCAGAGATCTGAAAATCCTCATGACTTTCAAACACTAGCTTTACCCTAGATGTAGAGTCCTTTTTCTTGTTTTTCCCATATAACTACCTCTTACTACTCTTATAAACTATGACCACAATCACCTTCACCATGAGGCCTTCCTGACTCCTAGTCTTAAGTGGCTTATTTGTGAAATCTTATAACATGTGTTCATGACAATTATAACACTCAACATACCGTGTTGTGATAGTTTACGTATCTGCTTCAGGCATTCAATTGTCAGCTCCTACAAGTAAGTCACTGTGCCTGATATTTGCACATAACGTCTAGCACAGCAACCAGCACATGATAGGTACCCAATAAGTGGTTTTGAATTGATGAATGGATACTCAAATGAGGTAACAGACATAATCCATTATTGTGGAAGTGTAATATGTGAATGTGGGATAATGATTATGGTGATGGTGATAATGATGGTGGTAGTGGTGGTGATCCTATGATGGTGATAGTGATGGTGATGGTGATGGTGGTGGTGGTGGTGGTGGTGGTGGTGCTAATGGTGATGATGGGATGGTGATGATAGCAGTGGGGGTGGTAGTGGTGATTATGATGGTGTTAGTGATGATGAAGGAAGAAAGCAATACTGAAATAGGAGCTAGGAAAGGCAGGGTGAACTGAGAATGCACCTGAGGCCTTCTGCTCCTAAGCTGAACAAAAGATATGTCTACACCTATTAGGGACATAAAACTTTCCCATACATTTGTCACATGTCAAAATTTGTCGTTTCCAGAACTGATGTGATTGATTCCATTACGTTTTGTGAGCTCATCAGGATTAAACGTTGGTGAACCGTGAACCAATTTAGTCTCCTGGACTTTCAGCCATGAGGTTATAGCAATTACACACTGAGCCACTAGATGGCAGTAAGAATTTAGCCCCTCTTTTGATATCATGGACAAAGTCCCTCCTGTGCCTGGAGGCTTCATCTTGACTTTCTTACTAGATCTACTTCCTTTGTCCATGGTACCCTGTCTGCTGGTCCCCTCATTTGAACTGTGTAGTCTCTGGAAACACTGTAACGTCACAGGTCTCTGTTCCTTTCTGTCATCTACATACAACTTTATCAATTTGTGTCCATTTCTTCCTCAGATAGAAACCACATCAGCACAAGGCCTTTGCCACACTGATCCAATCTCCCTCTTTCTCTATTGGATTCTTTTTGTGGGGCTTCAAACATTCTGCAGTCTCTCCAGTTTGAGAAGACCCTCTCTGGATCATGCATCCCTCTCTAGGTATTGCTCTGTGACTCCTTTCCCTAATTTAGGCTGCTATGTCCAAGTTTTGAGAGGAGGGGTTGGTATAGGCTTTGGGCGTAAATTTTCTGTTGATCCTCCCTATTAAAGACTTCCTAGCTTTTCTCAGCAGTTACTGTAAGGAACAAGTTATTTGCCTGGGGCCTAGGCAGGAGTCTCCTGGAATAGAAAAGTTATGCTAATGAAAACAGTGGAACAGTAAAGCCATGTTAATGTAGACAGTAAACTGCATGGGGGTTTGGTAGTTTGGGTTTCTTCAATTTTCACTCTATATGAAATTAATATTAAAAGAACCATCAAAGTAAGAGCTGTACTGTACAAAGTCAAACAGGCAAGAGAGACTTTAATCAAGACTATTGCAATAAGGAAGAGAGATTAAACTCAGCTAAAACAAAAGCCTGGAGAGAGTTTAACTGAAGGGGAGGGAATCATAAGACACTTGTGTTAGTTAATTGGCTTTATTCAAAGTAAACTTTCTCTATCTTCATTACAGGACGTGGCTTTATAACTTGGAGCAAAGTGTCTACTGAAGTTATGGACTGAAAGATAAGGAGCTATCTTTTTTTTTTTTTTTTTTTTTGAGACAGAGTCTTACTCTGTTGCCCTGGCTAGAATGCCATGGCATCAGCCTAGCTCACAGCAACCTCAAAGTCTTGGGCTCAAGCGATCCTTCTGCCTCAGCCTCCCGAGTAGCTGGGACTACAGGCATGCACCACCAAGCCCGGCGAATTTTTTCTATATATTTTTAGTTGGCCAATTAATTTTTCTATTTTTAGTAGAGACGGGGTCTTGCTCTTGCTCAGGCTGGTCTCAAACTCCTGAGCTCAAATGAACTGCAGGCCTTGGACTCCCAGAGTGCTAGGAGGAGATATCTCTTTTGATGTTTACATTTCAAAGAGATGGCTCCCAGGTCCTAGAGAAAGACATTCCCTGGGATTTAAAACTGGCAAAATTTATATACATTTCAAAGGAGGCAGAGAAAGAATTTGTAATTACAAGTTTTCTAAAGTAAGTGATTTAAGAAAAGTGAGGTCAGGGACCTGTAGTAAGGAAGAAACCTGTCTTAAGTTTACTCACACTGAGGGGAATGTTAAAGGCCATCTTGGCCAAAGCCTTCCTGTTATTTGATGTCCTTTGGGCTATGTTGTGCTATTGTCCTCATTGCACAAACTTTTGGTGAACTAGTTTGGATAGCGTGGTTATATTTAACTTAAGTTGGGAAACAGGTGTAAATTTTCAGCCTAGTGAAGAAGTGGGCCTTCCTCAACTAATTCTGACCTCTTCCACAGGCTCTTGGTTCCCAAAAGACATAAAAGTGCAATAGCAGATATTGTGAACATGGTCTCGGGAAAGTAAGAACAGGATTACCCTGACACTCTTTTGATGTCTTCATAGGGACAAGCACATCCTGCTTGAACACAGGCATAGTTGTTAAACCCAGTGAATTAATAGTGAGTAGAAAGCAGGGAAATCTAGAGAAGGAACTTCAGTGGTAAGAGTTTGTGGATGTTCTTTCCAGGACACTGCCAAGAATCTGTTTGGTGCAGGTATCTACTTGAGTAGCAAAACCCATTCATGTTTGTATTGGGGCTCCTCCCCCAAAAAAGGAGCATTGATGAGAAATGGAGCTATGGCATTATTCTAGAGCAGCAATGAAACTACATTTTAAGAATTGTAGACATTCTTGTCTACATTTGATTTTCTTTGTGAAATAAAAGAAAGAAAAAATAAAAAATAAAAATATTATTAAAGAAAAAAGAATTGTAGACGTTACATTATATCAGACTAATCAGAACAGAAACAGTAATGACAGATGTATTTGAAGAAACTTTTCACATAATAGAAAAACATTTGAATTTTCAAATTGAAAGAGCTCATATTCCAGAAAAAAATCAGTGAAGAGAGATCAAAACATAGACATATCCTCAGTGGAAAAAAAGAATAATAAAAATGAAGAAGTATCTTACAATTGTTCAGGCACATTATTTTAAATTCACAACAAACAAACCATATCAACTATTGTATCAGTTAGGATTCTTTCAGTTGCAATTGGCGGAGAACTCACCCACATTGACTTATACAAAAATTACATAAATGAAAAGTTCCAGAACTTGGTTTTGGGGAAATAAACAAAGACCACCTATTAGGCTTAAAGAATTCACCCCCCTAAACTTCCATCCAAACCTCCTAGAAAACCCACCACTCTTCCCTTCCAAGGGATGTATTAGGCAGGTCACCTTTGCCAGACCCTAGGCAGATAAGGGAATGAAATGCAAAACAGAAACGTTTACTTCCCTCATCCTTCCTGATAAGGACTACTTGTCCCTTTCCAGTGGTTGTTCCCTAGGGAGATAAAGGAATGGAATGCAAGAGAGGAACTTACTTTCCTTATCCCTCCTGGTTGTTTGAAAAGAATTTATTTACTCCTCCCAGAAAGACCCTCTAGAAAACC
>VSMD01035452.1:0-21298 GCA_008750895.1 Mirza zaza
GCAGTGTCCATGTCCTGGCTACCCGGAGAGCCAGCAGTCAGGCCTGAGCCTCCTGCCCAGGATGGCAGGCCTGGAGATGCCACGCGGCCCAGTGGTTACTGCGTACCAGGCGCACAGAGCACAACCCATGGTCGCATAACTGCATGTGACACCGTGGTAGGAAGAAGGAACAAATGGCAGGCAGCACGGACTTCAGGCACGGGACACCCACTGTGGAGAGCAGCTAGACAAGAGAGGTTTCCGGAGAACGTGGGACGTTGGTCCGAACCCCCTGGACCCTCCTGGCCGAGGACATCAGCCTCCGCACGGCGTCCCCGCCTGGCCCCTGCCCCACACTGAGCCTCCCCAGCGCCGCAGCCGTCCAGGCTCTCTGGGTGTCAGAGCCGAGATCCCCCCAAGCCTGCCAGGTCTCACGGCCCCCTCTGGCAGCGGCACCTCCTGCCCCTGGTTGCTCCAGCCCAGGCGAAGTCTCCCAGCAGCTTCTGGACACTCCAGACCCCAGCCCAGAGGCCTGTGCAGCCGCCCGCCCCCACCGGGCTTCCCCTTCCCCCCAGCCGCAGCGTCCTTCAGACCCGGCCGCTTGGTGACTTCCTCGGCGAGACCCTCCGGGACCACCCTGTCTGAAGTCACGGCACCCGTCCCCTGCTCTGCCTCTGGTCCGTACTGCCCACTGCAGCGCGAGCCCCACGGGGCAGCGCCACCGGCCTGCTGCGTTCGCCCGAGTCGCCCGGAAGGGCCTGAGCCCTCGGTGAGCGCCCGCTGAACGGGCACACACGGGACGGACCCCGGCCGGGCTTTGAAGGATAATGCATGCAAGCGTGACAGGTTGGATCTCGTCCCTCTGCCAAAGTCCTGACCCTCCATACCTGTGCACGTGGCCGTCTTTCAAAACGGGGTCTCTTGCAGGTGATCATGTTGGGATGCGGCCGATACAGGGGACCCTGACCCAGCAGGATGGGCAGCCTTGTGGAAAAGAGACGATTCGGACTCCCAGACGCGACCGGTGGGAAGACAGCTCGAAGGCACAGGAGGGAGCAGGAGGGGACGCCGGGGGCAGGTTCTGCCTCCTGCCTCAGAAGGAACCAAGTCCAGCCGACACCCCAATTCCCGGCCTTTGGCAAACAGGGAAGTGAGAGAATATGTTCCTCTTGTTTAAGCCACCCGGGACAGGACACTTCACTGTGGCAGCCCCAGGGGACACAAGCAGGAGGACATCACATCCGCGCTTGCTAGGGGCAGTAGAGAAAGAAAGCCCCACGCGCCAAGCTGTGCCGACGGCAGACGGGCACTCGCTCGGCGTAAATATCCCGTTGAACGTCTGGGACTGGAGCTCCAGCGCTGGTTCTCCAGCCGTGCAGCCACCGGGCCCTTCTGGCCGTTTGCAAGGCCGAGAGTCCGTCCTTTACCCTTGCACACGCAGAGCGGGGAGACTGCCACCAGGCCAGCGTGAGGCTCGGGGCCCCTTCTGATCCCAGGGGGCGGAGGAGGGGACCTAGGGAGGCGATGCCGGCTGCCTGCGCTTCCTATGCCGCAGAGATTGTTTGCACAGTTAGCAGCTGTGCTAGACAGTTGGCAAGCTCAGACTCTCAGGACCTTGAAGGAGAAAAGGACACGTATTTATTGGATGGCATCTCCATCTTCCGGTGGGAAGAGCTGGTCTCAGGTGACACTGCTTTGGCCGTAGACCCCGACAGCCAGGGGCAGGGGCTCTACGGCTCTGGAAACAAGGAGGTGGGGGACAGTCCTCGCCAGCAGAGGGCTGGGAAACCCTCCCCAGAGAATAAGCAGCGTCGGGGTGGGGAGGGGGGGAGCAGTCCAGGCAGAAGGAGCAGCTTGTGCAGAGGCCCTGAGGCTGGGAGGAGCAAAGTGCATGCAATGAGCTGGGGGCAGGTGGGTGAGGCTGGACTAGACAGAGAAAGAGCAAAGTGTCATGTGAGGTCAAAGAGGTATTGTGTCAGTCAGGGGACATTTCAGGGGAAACAAACCGCTTCAGTTACTTCGTGCAGGAGGGAGTTGAATACAGGGGCTTAGGTACTCACAAAATCATTGGAACGGCTGAACAAGTGGGCTGCAGGCTGCGCCTCTTAGTTATCCCTGGAACAGAGCAGAACTGCCCACCGTGACAGCTGTCCCCCCTGGGGCCACCGTGGGAAAAAGCTGGCATGGAGAATCTGCAGCCACTGCCACCAGGACGACAGCCTCGCGCCCCTCAGGAGGCAACACCCATTCCTGTGCTGCCCTGTGCAGAGAGTCGCAGGAGCCCCAGGACCCCAGCAGCGTGGGGGGCCGGTGCTGCGGAATGCCACGGTTAGCTCTCCAGTCTACACAACCAGCACACGGGGCAGGAGGAAGACTGAACTAATCAGTCCGCAGTCGCCAGAATAGGTAGGTGTGAGCCCCATCATGGCAGGTGTCATAGGCACTGTTGACAGAGTTTCCAGTTTGTCCTAAAAGTAACCGGGGGCGGGGGGAGGGCGTTGGAGGACTTTGGGCAGGAGGGAGTTCTTTGGGCAGGGGGAGCGGAGTAGCCAAGAGGATGTGGGTGCCATTGCAGTAGATCCAGGTTGGCGTTAGAATGGGGGAGCGTGGCTAGATTTGAAGATATGAAGGAGGTTTGCAGATGGGACCGGAGTGGAAATGTGGCACGCTGAGTTGGAGACATCTTTGCACCCTCCAAAAGGAGATGTCACCTAGGCAGACAGGTCTGGACTGGAGACACAAATCTGCTAGTTGTCACATGGGGGTGTTGAGCAAAGCCCGGTGGGTGGGAGAGACGGGAGAGAGTGGAACGAGAAGGTCCAGGGCCAGGCCTTGAAGAGCCCGAGTTGAAGGCCCCCAAAGGGAAGGGTGGGCTTGGAAAGGGGACAGAGAGAGAGGCGGAGGGTGGAGTGAGGGGTCTGAGGGTGGAGTGTCTGGAGAGGGCACGGCCAGTGGGCAGGGTCCTGCAGGCTGGGTTAGGGTTAGGGTTAACTTCCTCACTGTACGTAGAGATGTCGTGGCACCCACCCCTCAGGCTGCTGTGGGAAGGAAACGACACGCATTTCACACGCGGTGTTAGCAGAGTGCCGGGCTCACATCAGACGGCAGGACGCGGAGACGGTTCTCTGACGGGAGGGGTCCCCAGGGCTGCTCTGCACCCCCCGTTCATTCCAACGGTCCTGCCTCGCCCCTGCTGCCCCGTGTGACGGTGGACAGCACCCTCTTTCATTCTCAAAGAGCGTCCCAGTTCCTGCTACAAATTGTATGAGCGCCCAGCCCCTGCCCGACACGGACCACTAGTGTGAGGTCCATGGTAGCACCTGCCACTCAATGCAGGGGAAGGGAAAGTGCAAATCCTCTTAGGGAAGCAAACCCCGCCTGCAAGATGAGCTGCAACTTGGTCCCAGATAGCAACCCCCACGGGAGGGGGCCATGCAGAGCCCGCTTCCGGCACAAGGGATCTCGAAGTATCAGAGTCAGGGCTCCCAGGGCGAGACATGGCGTGTTATTCACGCACCCGGTAAACTCGATTGCCAAAGGAAACCCAATGTCAAGGTCTTGGAAACATATGACATTATGTTAGCCTAAAACCACCCACAGATATTTTTACATATTAAATACCCTTGTAAACTAACCTCCATTGTGACATGCGATTTTAAATATTCTAGCCTTGAAGAAAAAAAAAAAAAAGAAGAAAGAAAGAAATCCTATCAAGGAGCTATTTCTTTCCGCTCATAAATGAGGCATGCATTTATGGAGCGTGCAGAGGTTTTATTTTTAATTTATAGCCTTTTGATAAATAGCTGTCTATGGTGACAAATGCTCTACGGAGCCCCAGAGATCAAATCCGTATTGTATGATGGGATGGTTATAGATCGTGTTACACTGATTGATTAATTCTTAGCCAGGAGTATTAAAAAAGCCTTACAGTATGTGAGCAGCATAAACATTTTTTTTAAAAGAGGCTTTGATGTGCATGAACAAAAATATTTTGTCGTGGCTGAAAGGCGGGGAAATGTTAGAATGCCGGGATATACAGAAAATAAAGACCAGTGTGACATTATCATTCATTTAAAAAGAATTTATTGCGTTTCTATAAATATAACATGAAGAAATTTTACCATGGTGCAAAAATAAAATAGAGCTCCTCTCCCCTGGCGAGGAAGCCCCACAGGAAAACAAACACAAGTGACCCAACTCAGAGACCATCAATTTGTGTGGTAAGTGACAGTAATACGAGTTGATTCTCATGGGAAATTCCAAGAGCTCCAGATGATTTTATTAAAATACATATATTTTTTTTTTTTACAAAGATCTTGGCAAGATCACAAAAAATAAATTATTTTCAAGGGCCTGGAATTTTTTTTTTTAATGCATTGAGCTATAAGTCACGCACAATGAAATTCACCCTTTTAAAGTTTACGATTCAGTGGTTTTTAGTGTACTCATGTAGTTGCACGAGCCTCACCAAAATCCGACTTTAGAACATTTTCTTCACTGCAGAAAGAAGCAGTACATCCATAAGGAGTCACCATCCATTCCCCTCTCCCAGGGCCGAGGCACAATCTATTCACCCATTTCCGTCTTTGTGGATTTGCCTATCGAAACATTCTGTATGAACGGAGTCACACGATCTGTGGTCTTTGTGGAGGCTTCTTTGACTCAGCATCATGTTGTCAGTAGGCGGTAGCATGTGTAAGTAGCTCATTCCCTTTTATGCTCAATAATACTCCCTTTTTCTGGGAGGCCGAGGCGGGAGGATCGCTCAAGGTCAGGAGTGCGAAACCAGCCCGAGCAAGAGTGAGACCCTGTCTCTACTAAAAATAGAAAGAAATTAATTGGCCAACTAAAAACACATAGAAAAAATTATCCGGGCATGGTGGCGCATGCCTGTAGTCCCAGCTACTCAGGAGGCTGAGGCAGGAGGATCGCTTGAGCCCAGGAGTTTGAGGTTGCTGTGAGCTAGGCTGACGCCACGGCACTTTGTAGCCGGGGCAACAAAGTGAGACTCTGTCTCAAAAAATAAGAAATACAAAAAAATAAAAAATATATAATAAAAAAATAATGCTCCCTTTTATGGCTATACCTCATTTTGTTTATTCATTTGTCCATTGATGACCATTGAAGTTGTTTCCACTTTTTGGCTATTATGAACTTCTGTGTACAAGTTTTTAAGTGGGTGAGCATGTGCTTCTGATTCTCTGGGGTATAGCCCCGGGCATCAAAGTGCCGGGCACCCCTATGCTTATGGTTTTGAGACGCTAACAAACTGTCTTCCAAAGTGGCTGTACCATTTTACAATCAGACCAGGACTGTGTAGTGGCTCCAACTTCTCCACATCCTCACCAACACTTGTTATTGTCTATCTCTTTTTATTTTAGTCATCATAATGGGCATGAAGTAATACTCATTTCGATTTGGATGTGCGTTTTCATAATCACTAATAATGTTGAGAATCTTTTCATATGCTGATTGGCCTTTTATATATCTTCTATGAGAATGGTCTATTCAGATCCTTTGCCTGTTTCCAAAAAGTTGAGTTGTTTTAATTAATGAACTGTAGGAGTACTTTATATATTCTGGATACAAGTGCCTTATCAGATGTATATGACTTAAAAATACATTCTCCTATTCTGCACACTGGCTTTTCACTTTCTTTACAGTGTATTTTGAGACAGAAATATTATTTAAAATTTTGATGAAACCCAATTTATATATATATATTTTTTTCTTTATCCCTCATGTTTTTGGTGTCATATTTAAGAAACAATCACCTAATCCCAGGTCATGAAGATTTATTTACTCCTATATTTTCTTCTATGAGGTTTATAGTTTCGGCTCTTAATTTTGGGACTTTGTTCCATTTGGTGTTAATTTTTGTATAATACAGTGCGAGGTGACATCTCTCCAAAAAAAATCACCGCAGACAGACACAGCCCAGGGCAAGGACCTCTAGGAAGAAGCCCCATTGTTTAGACGCGGACAATTTGATCCTGGCCATAGAGTTCCCCTAAAATAACTGGATATTTTTATCCAAGAATTACATAGAATTCATACATATGCAGTCTGCTCTTATGTGCTATCTTTTTTTTTCATTTAAAATATACTGTAAACATTCTCACTTACCGTTAAGGATTCTTTCGTGACTTTACTAGTAATTACTACACAGATTTCCATTCAGTGCCTTTTATTCTTATCTAGCCAATCATCAATTATTGGGAATTTCATTTGTTAGCAGTTTTTCCATATTATAAATAGTGTTGCAATGAATACTCTTGTTTTTAAGAGTTAGAGTGCATTTTTTACCCTGTCCTTAAGCCAAGATCTTCACACACAGAAAGTCTGCATATTTTGAAGACCTTTGATACGTATTGCCGCCAAATCCCCCAGGAAGACTGTGCTCCTCCAAGTTCTCACTAACAGGCTACTTTTTTTTTTTTATTAGACTTTGTAATGTGATGAGCATAAAACGAAATCCCTTTGTTTTTGCATGCCTTTGACTACTAGTGAGCTTTACTTCTAGTCCTTTCCTTTTTGTTATCTATGCCTCTTATTCCTGTTTCTGGTCTTCTTGCATCAGCTAGAAGATGATCCAGTGTGAGGAATGATACTTAAAACCCTTGATTCTGATTCTTATGGGAACACCTCTACTTTTTACTTTTAGGGACGGCATTGGCTATTAGCGTAAGGTGAGCCCTCGTCCTCGTGGGAAGCCTGTGTCTTTCCGTTCCCCGCTTTCTTGGCGTTTCATCGCATGTCTCCCCAGCATTTATCAAGCTGGTCATGTGAGAAATCATATCAATAAGTTTCTAAACGATGAACTACCCTCGCATCACCAAAATAAACCCCGATTGGCCACGGTGCATTATCGTTTCAGCATAGTCCAGAATTTGATGTTCTAGTGTTTTGTTTGGGATTTGGAGATCTTTAATTGTAAAAGAGAATAATCTCTACTTTCTTTCTTGAACCGTTAGGTTTGGGAATGAGGGTTAGGCGGGCTTCGTAACGCAAACCGGGCAGGAGTCCATCTCTCTCGGCGCGCATAAGGGGTTTCCAGGTCCCGGCCATGTGAGCTCTGCGCCGTCTCCTATGCCCACCTTACCCCAGGCCCTCTGCCGCCCCCGCTTCCGTCCTGTGGCAGATTCCCCACCAGCCTGCAGATTAATGGCCAACCTTGGAAAGGCATGCCACTGCGGGGACTGCAGACAGTCCGTGAGCTCTTTGTCACCCATCGGAGAGAGACGCGCACCGAAATTAGGAGCGGGCATCGCAGCGATCTGACGGTGGTGTTTGTTGACTCTGGTTTTTTTTTAAATCGAGCTCGAGTTTTGTATACCTTTGTGCTTTTCTCGTTTCACTTTTTTCCCCTAGAAATTTATTTTTATCGTGGTTTAGGACGTAGCAGTCCACAGCAACCGGAAGTAAGCCACAAAGCCGGGCCTCCCCGCGGGCGGCCTGGGGAGCCCAGCTTGAGAGCATTTCGCATTCCTGTCCAGGGGCTGGAGTCCTGCACAGCACTCCGGGGTCAGTGTCAAGAGCAGCAGGTGGCCTGTGGATCCTGCAGGTGGCGAGCGAGGACTGTTGCTCACACCAGGTGTGTGTTGTGAGTCGGGCACCTCACACAGGAAGGATCGTTTAAGGCACCCAGCAGTCCCAGCCACAAACGGAGGCTTAGAAAGTTGAGTAAGCCATCCAAGGGCTCTGCTCTGGCAAGTGGCAAAGACAGAATTCAGACATGGAGCTCTCAACCCTGACACCCTCGACCTTCTTACTCACACACAATTAGGCAGATTCCTAGTCTGGTCCCGATAAACTCACAGGTGCCCTATTTTTTTAAAATAATAATAATAATAATCAGGGCACCGTTTCAGATTTTAAGCAAGAGCCCTCAGGAATTGAACCATTCCAAAAGGTTATAACCAGAGCGCCGGCACTGTGGCAGCTAGAAAGAGCAGCCTTTCAAACTTTATTGTAGGAGCCCAGTCATCTTTTTTTATTTTTTGGAAAAAAAAAAAAGGCAAAACGTAGCTCAAAGATCCAGGATTTCAGATGCTCAGATTCTTTCCGAGCGGCAAGACGGTATTCCCCCCCAACACAAGCCTGCCTGTGGATTAAAGGCAAGCATTTCAAAAATTATTCTGTAGCTTAAGAAAACATACTTCAACAATTACCGTTTCCTTTTTCCATGTAACCAAATTCACTGTACATTACAACTTTAAAGCTGAGATCTAAGGTTTAGATCAACTCTTTAATCCTGGCTGTGGCTCCGGGTACTTCCTGCTCTTTATGGGAAGGGCTCTAGGCCCACAGCTGCCCGTGAGCGACAGCAAAAAAAAAAAAAAAAAGAAAGAAAGAAAAGTTAAAAAGAACTCAGCTGGCTGGAAACACAGTTCTGCAGCATGACAAAGGTTACGCTGTGGCATTTTTAAATCCGACACTTGAAGAACACATGACTTAACGACCCGACTCAACCTTTGCGCTCTTCCCAGGCCTTTGTGTCAGATAAAATAACTTAGGAGAGAAGTGGCATGTAATATCCTTGGCAACCACTTAACTTTAAAAAAAAAAAAGAAAAAGAGTATTCCGTACCAGGAACACGTAACTCTGCTTTTCCTAAACTGAATCCACTTTCATCTTCATTGGGTATGCTGGTTTCCAGATTTACCCAATTTTGTTCATTCGTGGGTTGTCTCTAGCACTTTAATCTCACTCTGCAATAGATATGTTAAAATAAGATGATACGTTCATGGAAGGAAGTCGAGCAAAGATTGCTCACACCGAGATGGCGCCTTGTGATTACAAGCAGAATCCTCATAGAACGTGGATGTGTGCATGTGGATTTGTTTTTGGTTTTGGGGTTTTTTTTTGAGACAGAGCCTCCCTCTGTTGCCCAGGCTAGAGTGCCCTGGCGTCAGCCTAGCTCACAGCAACCTCAGACTCCTGGGCTCAAGTGATCCTCCTGCCTCAGCCTCCCGAGTAGCCGGGACTACAGGCATGGGCCACCACGCCCGGCTAATTTTTATTATATATAATTTTAGTTGTCCAGCTGATTTCTTTCGATTTTTTTTAGTAGAGACGGGGTCTCGCTCAGGCTGGTCTCGAACTCCTGAGCTCAAACGATCCACCCGCCTCGGCCCCCCAGAGTGCTGGGATGACAGGCGTGAGCCACTGCGCCCGGCCTGTGCATGTGGATTTGAATGGCGGCTCCATAACACACCAGCGTGGGCCCTTGAGCAAGTGCCTTCATCTGTTTGGGCCGTCAACAAAACCACCTGTAAACTAGTCGCAAGACTATCCAGCCTGCAGGGTTACTGTGGGAACAGAGTCAGATGACAAATACCAAGTGCCTTGCAACACCCAGCACTCAGGCTTTGCTTATTAAATCGTATTATACAGACCACTGCTCCATACATCAATATGCTGCTACTAACTTTATTGTCACTACGGTAAAACCTGACCTTAGAAGCTCCTTAGAGGAGAGAAAGACTTACAGAGTCTTATCCTCTTAAAAAAAAAAAGAAAGAAAAGGAAAACGCCCCGGTTCCAGATATGAAAGTCAAAATCTATTTTAGGGATAAAGGAGACATCAGTTTCAACTGCGTCGGCTGAACGAAACAGGAAGTTCAAGTTCAAAGATGTCATGAGAATTTCCCTTTCCTTTTCCTTTGTTCTCCTCCCATTTTTGTACCATTTGCTTTCACCAGAGATGTCTGATTCTATTTTCTTTTTCTTTTTTTTCTTTTTTACTGACTGTGCTCTTCGGCAGAAAAATATCTGTTTCTTGCTCGAGACCTTCTAGAACATTTGGAACACAACGTTGGAGACGCCGCCAGCCGTCTCCCGATAAAAATCAAGTGAGCGACAGGGTGGTGGTGGCCCAGCCACAGCCACGGATGCCCTGGTGCAACCCTGGGCCTCTTACGTATCCCAGCTTTTCTTAAATAAAACCAGGCCGTGTCCGAACCGTGCTTGACTCAGCTGCATGTAAAGACGCCGCCAGCCCTATCCGAGCAGCGTGGGAATATCCTCCACTCCTCTACCTGCAGCCAGAGTTAGGTCCCAGTCTTCCCACCTTGCAAATCATACAAAGAGGGAGTGTTCAGACGCTTTCAAACGTCCGTTCCTACGTATGTGGACTATCAATAACTCCTACTGGTAAAGTCGAACAGATTGCATGCTTGCTCAAGTCCGCTAGTACAAGTGCAACCTAAAGTAGCAGGAAGAAGGGCCGAGTTTTTCTCGCACCCTCTCCTTTCCGGAACATTCTCCACTGCTGACAAGAGTGCGCCCACGGCGGTCCACGAGAGCAGTCCCGGCCTCCCCCGGCGTCTTGTTCCTGTTCACACTTGCACGTGAAATGTGCCCCTGGAAAATTCCCTGCTTTCTTTCATCCTGTTTTCTTTGTTCTGTTTCCGTTTACAGACGCCATGGAAGGGAAACGGCTCACGGCCATAACCGGAGATGACGGGAAAGGGAACCAAACTGTGCCCGCGTGGGCACACGTGCACACGCACACACACGACCCCCCCCCACAAAACCCACGGAAAACCGCAGGCCAGGAGAAAGCAAAGGTCAAAGCTAAACCTTCCCAAATGACCACTGGCCACTGCTTCTGTGTCGGATCAAGTACGGCGAAATACAGATTTCCCTGGGGAAAATGTGCCGCAAAATAGCACGTCGCCAGCGTTTCTGGAAGGTCACCGGGTGTGGCTGAATGCCAGTAGCTCACACGGCCCTGGGGACACTGACCGAAGGTCCCTTTGGTGCAGCCACCGGCCGGGAGCCCGCCTGTGTTCAGGGCATGCGGGCAGCTCTGGGGCTCAGAGCGGCACACCCTGGCATCGAAGTCGCCCCCAAATGAGCATAAAATGGAAGGAAAAAGGGCTTCTGGGCAGGCACAGGGGCAGCTCCACTCCCCCCCAAATCCACAGCCACCCCCAGCCCCCCAGAAGGAAACTCCGGAGACACCGTCACCACTCCCCGGCTGCGACAGGTGACACCCGAGAGGAGCAGCGTCCGCAGACATTTGTTTCCGTTTGCAGCATCTGATGAAGTGAGGAGGGGCCGGGAGAAGACACCCTCGCACAGTTTCGGACTCGGAATAAGCCATTTCTGCAAAAGCAGCATCGGAGGGGCGGGGGAGGGCATGATACCGGCATTGGCAGGTTTGGTTTTGATTAGACTCTCCCGCCCCGGCCCCTCTGCCCCCAGCCCGTCGCAGGGAATTTAAATAACATTGTGAAAAGGCTTTGATAATCCTCCTGTTTGTCTTCCCGACGGAGCCGAGCTCAGATGGCTCTCAAATCATATCTCTGTAACTTTGACCCCCTGACCCCCAGGAGCGCGCGGCAGGCGGCCGTGGGATGGAACCCCCACCTCGGGGAGAGCGCCAGGGCAGGTTGCCGCGCGCATAACCCCGCTCCGTCCTGATGAAATGTTCATCCCTATTGGTATTGCAGCAACAAAAATCACGGCTGAGAAGTTCTGCTACCCTCTTTGGGAGCTGGGTCTCCACACGTTACATGTCACCCTTTCGAAGGGCCACCGAGATTGTGGTTTGGCAGGGCGGGTCCCTGCCCTTTACCACCGTGACAACTAAAACACAATCGGAACCTCTGCTCCTCTAAGGCTGCCATCAATAGCATGCGTGGCTTGATTTTGGGGTTTTTTTTTTTAATGGAAATAAGCTGTCGTTTTTTTTTTTTTTTTTTTTTTTTGAGACAGAGTCTCACTTTATTGCCCAGGCTAGAGTGCTGATGCGTCAGCCTAGCTCACAGCAACCTCAAACTCCTGGGCTCAAGCGATCCTCCTGCCTCAGCCTCCCAAGTAGCGGGGACTACAGGCATGCGCCACCATGCCAGGCTAATTTTTTCTATATTTTTTTAGTTAGCCAATTGATTTCTTTCTATTTTTTAGTAGAGATGGGGTCTCGCTCTTGCTCAGTCTGGTTTCGAACTCCTGACCTTGAGCGATCCTCCCGCCTCGGCTTCCCAGAGTGCTGGGATTACAGGCGTGAGCCACCGCGCCAGGCCTGTCGTTCTTTTTTAAATCGTTTAAAAAGGAATGGATATCCACAAAAACTCAAATGATACTGAAAGCATAAAGTAGAAGACACACATGACTAGTGCCGCCACTAGCCCAAGGGTCTGTGCCCCCAGACCTGTGGGTTCACAGGCAGCGTGCACATGTGTACACACACACATGCAGAGGATATAGCTCTAAATGTTTGGATAAAGAGAAAAAGATACAAGAGAGAAAAAGGAGAAAAGTTGAGAAAAAGGCAAGGGAGAGGAAGGGAAGAGAAGGGAGAGAGATCCTAAAAATAAGTCATTTAATACAGGCTAGTTTGCAACTACATTTTAGCAACAACAATGAATTGTGTACTTGTTTTTGATGCCAATAAACATAGATCTATGCATATATTTGTAATGGCCGCATAGATTACTACTGTGCACACCATAATTTATTCCAATATTCTCCTACGAATAGACAGTTCTGTTGTTTTCACACAGTCTGATTTAAGGACATTTGCTCTTTATAATTTTCAGTTGGAAGTTGATTTGAACACAGTTATCCTCAGAGTGAATTAGTAAAAGTCAAATTTGAACAGTATTGCTAGTTATCTACTTCTCCACTGCTATCAACTTAGTTTTTAGGAATGTGTCTCCTTAAGGTAATACATCCAATCTCCTTAAGGAACAAGAAGGATTGGCACAGCAAAGAAATTAGCCTAATTCAAATGAGAAGAATAATTAAGAGAGCGAGGCTACGTTTGGGAAACATTCTAAAATCCTAAATGTAAATGTTAAGTATGGTAAAATTAGATAGATATCTATAAAATTGATGTATTTTGCATATGTTAATACTTTCGATTTTCTTTTTTTTTTTTTTTTTTTTTTTGAGACAGAGTCTCACTTTATTGCCCAGGCTAGAGTGAGTGCCGTGGCGTCAGCCTAGCTCACAGCAACCTCAGACTCCTGGGCTCAAGCAATCCTGCTGCCTCAGCCTCCCGAGTAGCTGGGACTACAGGCATGCGCCACCGTGCCCGGCTAATTTTTTCTCTATATATTAGTTGGCCAATTAATTTCTTTCTATTTATAGTAGAGATGGGGTCTCGCTCTTGCTCAGGCTGGTCTCGAACTCCTGAGCTCAAACGATCCGCCCACCTCGGCCTCCCAGAGAGCTAGGATTACAGGCGTGAGCCACCGCGCCCGGCCAATACTTTCGATTTTCAAACAATGATGTGTCTTCTTCATTATGGTATCACACACATCAAAAGTGGTTGTTTTGTGTTGTTGTTTTTTTTTAAAACTGTACCAAAGCAAAAATCTAGCCATTTGTCTTGGGAACCAAAGAGTACACATAAGCAACATTAATCACTTTATGTGCATCTACAAATAACATTCCGTTATATTAATAGACTCAAACAGAACATGACTATTAAATTGAGAATTGTGTCAACCTAGTTGCAATGTATTGATTCACCCTGTGCTGAAATGTATGTGATTTTTTTTTTTTTCAGTAGATAAACACAAACACACATGCAGACTTTCTGGGCTTAACCACTTAGCAATTGAGAACATGCATTTGGGGCTCAGAAGAGACCCGGACTCGAAATCTACTGATCAAAAAACTTGTGCCCTCGGACAGGTCACTTACGCCCTGCTAGTCCGCTACTTCTCATGAGAAGTAGGGACCGTGGCAGCGCTTAGCTCCCAGGAGTGTGGGGAGGACGGAAGGAATAACGTTCTGACACTGGGCGGTGTGGTGCGGCGTGATGCCCAGGCGCCCGGAACACACTCAACACATGCTGGGTATGACGAGGACGCCAGCAGTGATGAAAACAAGAAAGGCGTCTTTTAGGCGGAAGCAAATGACGAGAAATGCTGGACGTGGACAGGCAGCTTACAGCTGTCGAGCGAATGCAGTCATTGAGGGGGGATGGGAGGCAGGAACAGTGTTCCAGGAAGAGGGAACAGCACGCACAACAGCCCGGAAGCAAGAGAGTGCTCCGAGGGAAAAGGAGCTGAGCCACGGCCGCCACGGCTGAGGGGACGTCGGGGAAAGGTGAGGGAGTGAGCAGCGGCCAGGACAGCGGAGCCTCAGCTGCCACGAGGAGGTGCTAGCAGGACCCCAGGCAGATGACCTACAACGTCCACGCTGAAATAAAACACAGCTTGGACTGGCGCACCAGTCTCTTGGATGGGAAAATGGAAATTTGTGAAGATAATCGATTTTTAATGTATGCGTTTCTCACACGGGCAATTATGGGAAGACTTTTCCTGGAGCTTTGTGGTGGTGTGCTGTGTTAAAAATAATGACTGTCCGCTAATGAGTACCAGAGGCGGTGCTCAGCATTTCTTTCCATTTTATCTCATTTTGTCTCCATGACGACACGTCGGTGCTATTACCATCTCCATTTTCTTATAACGGCTTTATTGAGACGTCACGCAACTCACCCACAAAAGGTACAATTTAAGGTATAAAATATAGTTGTACGATCATCACTGCAATTTTAGGACGTTTTCATCACCCTAAAAAAGAACCGAGCACACGTTAACCCTCAGTCCCCATTTCCCAGCATTTCCTCCCTTGCACTACTAAATCGTGCTTCAGTGCATGGATCCACCGCACCTTGTTTATACATCGGTTGATGCACGTTTCGGTTATTTGCGCTTTTGGGGTTTCGCAAATCATGCTGTTATGCAGATTCATGTAAACATTTTTATATGTCTTGGTTTGATTCCTGTAGCTTTGTAGTAAGTTTTGAAATTGGAAATTATGAGTTCGTCACCTTTGTTCGACTTTTTCACAACTGTTTTGGCTGTTCTGGCTTTCTTGCATTTTTCTGATGAATTTTGGATGCAGCTTGTCTATTTCTGCAAAGAAGCCAGCTGGTATCTTAATAGGAATTGCATTCAATCTGTAGACTAACTTACTTCCCTCTTAACTCTCTCCAGTCTTCTGACTCATGGACATTGAATATACTTCCATTTCTTTAGGTCTTCCTTAATTTCTTGCAACAATTATTTTGTCATGTTTAGACTGTAAGTTTTGTGCTTTGTTTGATAAGTTTATTTATGATTATTTTCTCTTTTTGATGGTATTACAAATAGAACTGTTTTATAATTTCATTTTTGGCTCATTCATCGCTAGTGGCCAGAAATACAACTGTTTCTTGCATATCGATATCGCATCCTGTAACTGCGTTGAACTTGTTTCTAGTTCTAACAGTTTTTCGCTCTACTCCTTAGGATATTCATTGTATAAGATTACATCATCTGCAAGCGGACATGGTTTTGCTACTGTCTTTTCTATATGGACGCGTTTTGTTTCACTTTCTTGCCTCATTAGCCTGACTGGAAGCTCCAGTACACAGTTGTATAGAAATGGTGAGAGCAGGCGTCCTTGTCTCGTTCTTGATCTTTGGAGGAAAGCGTTCAGTCTTTCACAATTAAGTATGGCATTAGCTGTGGATTTTCTATAGATTCCCTTCATCAGATTGAAGAAGTTCCCTTCCATTGCTAGTTTGTTGAGTGTTTGTCATTTTATCATGAAAAAAAAAAAACGTGCTGTATTTTGTCAAGTACTTTTCCTGTATGTATTAAAATGACCATGTGGCTTTGGTCTTTAATCTACTGATACCATGCATTATATTAATTGATTTGTACAGGTTAAATCAACCTGGCATAAATCCTGGATGAATCCCTCCTGCTCATGGTGTATATAATCTTTTCTATATGTTGCTGAATTCAGTTTGCTGATATTTTGCTGAGGACTCTTGCTCTCGTATTCATAAGGAATATTGGTCTGTAGTGTTCTTTTATTGTCACATCTTTGATTTTGCTACCAGGGCAATACTGGCCTCTTTAAAAAAAAAAAAAAAAAACTTGAGAAAGGGTCCTTCCTCTTCCTATTTATTTATTTATTTTTGTAAAAGTTTGCGAAGAATTTATATTGATTTTTTTTTTTAACATATACATATATTCATTCACCGGCGAAGTCATCTGCGCCTGAGTTCTTTCCTTGTGGATAGTTTTTAAATTATTCATTCAAAGTTTTTACTTATTAAACATCTACCGGATTTTCTATTTCTTCCCGAGTCAGTTTTAGTAGTTTTTGCCTTTCTAAAATAGTGTTCGTTTCATCTAGGTCAGCTGGTGTCATTTCCACTTTATGGATGAAGATGTTCAAGCTTACAGAGGTCGGGGACTTTCCCAACGTGCGAGCGCTGTCCGGAAAGTATCCAGCCATGGAATAAGGTGAAAAATAGAGGCATTTATTGGAGAAGATGCAAGAGACACAAGAAACATTGCACATAGGACAATGGCAGCTCAGTCCCCTTCTCAGTAGGCACCTTGGGACCTCACACAGCTCTCCCAGCGTCCTTACCCTCACCTGTACACTCAGCACCCCCAGGTGCTCTGCTTGGCGCAGGCCTTCCAGAACGTGGATCACTCTCAACGGGTTCTCCACCCTCTTTGAAGCGTCTGTGCCGCCCTTTTATTCCCGCTGTCCTCGTGGCATCGTCCCTGGAAGCCTTCCGAGTCACCCGAGCAGTTTCCGCGGAGGAACGTTCAAGCTCAGCGGCAAAATTTGACCGCAGATTCGTTGCTGTACTCACTGGGTCATTTAGAAGGTGACGGCCACACGGCACGCACACTCGCTCAGGGACCAGGACAGTGACGTCGTCATTGTCCACTCTCCTTGGCAGCCGGATGGCATCCATGTCCCGCAAACGGTTCTTGGCATGTTAGCAATGGCTGGATACTTTCCAGACGGAGCCCCTGTATGAAGCTGAAAAAACAGTCCTGTGTTATGCCAATGTCAAACTCGGGTCGGTTTTAAATCCAGTGTCTGTAGCCTTAACCGCCTGATTAAACAATTCTATGTTTCATCTAGGGGACGGAACAACAGTATAAAAAAAAAAAAACACTATCCTGGAAAGAAAACTAAAACAAATGGCTCAAAGCTCTGTCAGATATCATTACAACAAAACATTTTATAAAACGATGGTACTTAAAACAGTGTAGGACTGGCACAAAGCTAGATACACAGTTTATAACAAGAGAATCGATACCCTGGAAACACACACACATGCATACTGTGTTTCCCTAAAAATAAGCCCTACCCATAAGATAAGCCCTAGCAGGATTTCTAAGCATGTGCACAATAGAAGCCCCACCCCGGAAATAAGCCCTAGTGACGGGCGTGGCTGCGCAGCGCATCTGCACAACCCATGCGTGTCGCCGCGGAGCGGGAAAGAAGACGAGCAGCCCTTCTCATCTGCCCCGTGAGAGCTCTATGGCTCAACATGAGAGATCGGGGCCAAGGGTTCTAAAGGAAACAGAGTCACAAGACATTCAGGATGGAATTCGGGGTTTGGAGAGTGATGATGATATTCCAGAAAAAGACGACTTCTCTATATTTGAATCAATGTAGACGGTTGTACCATACTTAAAAAAATAACTCGTCCCCTGGAAATAAGCCCTAGGGTGTCTTCTTGAGGAAAAGGAAATACAAGACCCTGTCTTATCTTCAGGGAAACACGGTATTAATATATGACGGAAGTGCTTGTAGTGAATTTTGTCCACGGCCCAACCAACACCTGGCATCCTCTTCCTCCTTCTGAATGGAGTTGGCTTTACTCAAGAGTGTGTCTAGTCCCCGTTCAGCCGTTCGGTCCCCAAGCCCGACCCTCACCGGCCTTAGGGGCGCATCACCCCCTGGCTACTGATCAGCTCACGCAGCGACATGTCACACATTTCTGGCCAGTGAGATGCGAGGAGAGTTCGCTACTACCTGAACCGATGGTGACAAGACAGTTGAACCACTGCTGTCCCAAGACTTCCTTTAATGATAGTCCCGGAATTTCCTTTAACCGTTATCCTACATGGAACTTTCTCTTGCTTGGCTTATTCTCGTATTAACTTGGTGAACCGCCTCCTGCAGTGGCTTCCTGAGAAAGGGGAGCAAGTGATGAGCCCCTCGCAGATTTCAAAATGTCTTTATTCCACTCCATCCTCGGTTGAGGAAGGGTTTGGTGGAGCTTGCTAGGGTGGACATCATCTCCCCAGGATGCTGAAGATTCCTTCCCGGGACTTCCAGTTTTCAGTGTCAACGTTGGAGGGTCCGGTGGCCTTTCCACTGGCAGTGATAGATCTGTGACCTTTTTCTACGTGCAGTCTTCGTTTTATCCCTGATGTTACTGCCTTTTGTATCTTACCGACCACTTGAGAGGTTCAACATCTTACTGGGGGGGTTCTTATGCTTTTTTCCTGAAATGTCTATTCATATCCTTTTCTGGTACTTCTACTGGATTGCAAGAGCTCTTCATATATTATAAAAATCACTCACGCCTGTCATCCTAGCACTCTGGGAGGCCAAGGCGGGAGGATCGTTCAAGGTCAGGAATTCAAAACCAGCCTGAGCAACAGTGAGACTCTGTCTCTACTATAAATAGAAATAAATTAATTGGCCAACTAAAAATACATAGAAAAAATTAGCCGGGCATGGTGGCGCATGCCTGTAGTCCCAGCTACTCAGGAGGCTGAGGCAGGGGGATCGCTCGAGCCCAGGAGTTTGAGGTTGCTGTGAGCGAGGCTGATGCCACGGCACTCACTCTAGCCCGGGCAACAGAGTGAGACTCTGTCTCAAAAAAAAAAAAAAAAAAGAATTAGGGGTTTTGCCTATATCTTGCTGTGACACAACTTCCAGTGTCTTTAGAAACCAACTGTCTCGTACATCACACACCAAGGCACTCTGGTGAGATGACGTTTCACACGAGCGCCGTGTCTTGAGCAGTTACAAGGACTTTAGGCATACAGAGAAGATAAACACGGAGGGGAAAGTGTTAATGTCCACCCTTAGAGGTCCATTCATGATGTTTTCCTCCCCTGAGTTGCGGCTGTGGAGATCTATTTCTTATTTCATTGCCCCATCTGCTGGCAAGAGCCGGAACGTCTGTCTCACCAACATCTTCCTGGAGAATTGTTCGAGCTGTATTCTAAAATGTGCCTTTTAGTTTTTAGAAAGTGAAAGCCTTTGTGAAGCCATTCCCCTCCCCCAAATGACTCCTCAGTTCAAGTGTCTTTTCTTTTCTCATAAATTCTAGAAGCATGAATGACATCAGGATAACAGACCTCACCCCAAATGTCTCAGGCTTCTCTGAATCTAAGAATAACTTTGTGTCACTTGTTAAAAGAAAATTCCTTGCTCCCATCACGAACCTGCGGAATCAAGATTATCTGGGATTCTGTATTTTTCAGAAGTTCCTCCAGTAGAGTTTCACACTCACGCTAGTGCGGGGAAACACTGAAATCTGGCCTGTCCCTTTTATTGCCCAGATGAGATTAGAGGACTTGGGGATGTGGTTTGGAGAGCCTTCAGCCCTCTCAAGCCCCCCACCTCCAAGTGTACACTCTTAAGTATCAACAAAAAACAATATGGGCTTTTGTTAAAAAGTCCAAAAACAATAGACGCTGGCGTGGAATGCAGAGAGAAAGGAATACTCATATACTGTTGGTGGGACTGCAAATTAATAGAAGCCCTATGGAAAACAGTATGGAGATTCCTCCAAGAACTAAAAGTAGACCTACCATTTGATCCAGCAGTCCCGCTACTGGGTATCTTACCCAAAGGAAAATGAGTCATCTTATCAAAAAGACACTTGCACTGGAACGTTTATCGCAGCACAGTTCACAATTGCAAAGATGTGGAGTCAACCCACGTGCCCATCCGTTCATGAGTGGATTAATAAAATGTGGTATGCGTCCACGTGCCCATCCGTTCATGAATGGATTAATAAAATGTGGTATGCGTGTACCACGGAGTACTACTCAGCCATTAAGAAGGATGAATTGATGCCTTTTGCAACGATCTGGATGGGAACTGGAGACCATTCTCCTAAGTGAAGTATCTAAAGAATTGAAAAACAAACACCACGTGTACTCCTGACTACACTGGAACTAACCATTGAGCACACCTGTGCACAGAGGGAAGCAAAACCCAATGGAAATCAAGCAGCAGGGGGGAGGGTGGAGGTGGGATGGGCGAAAACCTACCTAACAGGTGCAACGAATGCTCTTTGGGCAAGGCACACACTTTTAACCCTGACTCAAGCATCACAAAAGCGATCCATGTAACCAAAAACATGTGATCCTCCCGTAATATTTTGAAATTAAAAAAAAAAAAAAAAAAAAAAAAACGTTTGCTGTATACATGCAGTTTTAAGACAAGTCTGTAGAGGTGACAGTATTTCTGCTACCACCTACACTCCTTTATAGTTTATGGAGCATAACTAGGCAGGTGATCAATTGGCGAGGAGCGGTCCCACTTCCTAGCTTGGCGAATAATCCTGTCCCGTCGTGCCACGTGTGGTGTTGTTGCCGTGGGGTCGGTCTTGCCTCGAGGAGGAAGTCCAGCCCTACTCAGGCAGCGCACCTGGCTCCACCTGGACCCGGACCCGCTGCACCTGCACCTGCCCGGAGATGCAGGGAGCGGGCCCCACCTGCTCTGGGGGGGAGATGGGGGGGGAGTCTGCGTTGCGCCAGCGCAGGTGCTCGCGGCAGGTAGTTTGAGCACCGCTGCGGTGCACGTACGGCTCACCGGTGTGGTTCTAGGGGCGCAGCCGCCTGGCCCTGCCCTGGGACTGCGGATTCGTCTCCCAGGGCGCAGAGCTGAGTCCCACGCGGCCGGCGAGTGAACCAGCCCCGACGTGGGGCCGGCCCGGTGGAGCCCACCCTTGCAGCGGGGCGCCCAGTCCCACCTGCGCGCGGTTCAGGCTAGCGAGCAGGGCAGGGGCGCGGGCGGGGCGGGGCCGATCGCGTGGGCGGGGCCGATCGGGTGGGCGGGGCTGGGCGAGGAGGGGGCGTGGTCGGGGCGGGGCGGGGCGGGGCCGGGGGCCTGGCGGGGCGGGGCTGGGCTCGCCTCGCCCTGTCCCCGCCCCGTGGAAAACCGCCTTCGCGCGC
This sequence comes from Mirza zaza, assembly GCA_008750895.1. Lineage (NCBI taxonomy): Eukaryota > Metazoa > Chordata > Mammalia > Primates > Cheirogaleidae > Mirza > Mirza zaza. The sequence continues at coordinate 20,949 of VSMD01035452.1, forward strand.
GGCAGCCAATCAGGGCGCAGCGCGCGCGCCCGCCCGCCCGCCGCCACGCCGTTAGCTCGGCGTCACGTGCGCCGCGCTCACTCCCTGGAGACGGTGTCCGTCCGCCCAGAAAAAGCGGGCCGGCCGCTCCCGGGGAGCCCGCCCGGCGCGGGAGGCGGGGGGCGAGCGGCGCGGGCGCGCGGAGGGATCGTCGCGGGAGCCGTTGGGGCTGTTGGCGGCGAGGCCGAGGTGCGAGGGCGGCCGCGCTCGGGGCTGAGGGGCGAGGACCGGCTCAGGGCTGAGGGACGCGGGGCCGAGGTGCGGGGCCGCGGGGCTGAGGGGGCCGAGGTGCGGGGCCGCGGGGCTGAGGG